>JAVJIF010010636.1:0-160463 GCA_038442645.1 Agave tequilana
TGAAGTGGAGCCCTCCACCGAAGATCAAGTTTTCCTCTCAGAGCAGGCTGACTAATCTTGGTCCCTTTCGTACCCGACTCTTCCTTCTAGCTTGCGGGATTTTTCCTTCAGCTCGTGAGCATCTTGTATTCATATTGTAAATTTTTACTTTTTGTACCTGGCTGTGATGTACGATACATGTAAATAATATATCACACTCTGTGATAACTTTGTAAATTGTACTCCTTATGTTGGCATGTGTATAAATACTACGTATTGTGGTACTGTGATTCTTGCATGTACTGATGCTTAGCGTATATACGTAAGGGTACTTATGACCTGCGTATATACGTCGCAGTAATGTCTCCGTACCTCGGGATCGGGGCGTTACACCTTTATTTTCATACTTGCGTCACCCTTCCCTGCGTCCCTCTCACCCTTCCCCTGCGTCTCTCTCACACTTCTTTACCTGCGTCCCCTTTTATTTCCTTGTCTCTCTTTCTTCTCTGTTAATTGCTAGACGCGTCTCACCCCCGCGTTCAAGCGATTCCTTAACGCGGCCTTCGCGTTCTTATATCGATGCAACGCGGAGCCTATGCCCGCGTCTGTGTCCTTCTCGTGTTAACACGATGCGGAGCTCATGCCCGCGTCTGTGTTCTTCTCGAGTTAACGCGACGCGGAACCCACGTCTGCGCCCGCGTTCTTCTCGTGTTATAGCTTAAACGCGGGTCTCGAACCTCGCATTTGTGGGAATTTATGCAACGTGAACCCCACGTCTGCGACTCCCGCATCTTACTCTTAACACTACATTCCCCTGTGCACACTCTCTCTCCATGTACTTCTCTCTCTAGTTCTCTCTTTCTCTCCCCTCTCTCTCATTCTCTTTCTCTCTCTTGATTTCCTCCTCTCTCTATTACTTTCTCTCTAACGTGTTGACGCGTTGATTTCCTGGATTCCGGAGATCGGGGATTTCACTATGTTTTCTGAAGACTTAAGCGAGTGTTCTCGCTTTTCTCTTGACTTTCCCCTTTCATCGGGTCGACTTGTAATATTCACGATTTGTGATGTTTGGAACTAACACCTTCTCTGCAGGTACCCTAACCTCCGGGTACAACCTCTGAGGTTATAAAGTCCTCTGGACTTTCTCTATATGCTACGCCTGGTAGGCGGACCTAGCGTCAACACTTTACCGCTTACTCCGTTCGAGTATAGTTATCCCGTGAGCATGGCTTCCCGTGAGCGGTAGTATGGCGTTCATACGCTTGTTGCGACAAGTGTGTCTAGCTACGCTGCGAGTGGTAACCACACCGAGCGTGATAGCATTTAGTATTGCACATTAGCTTCGCTCCAGCTTGCTCAGCTCTGCTTGATTGTGGTCAGCTATTACTTTATCACTTGCCAAGTACATGCTTGAGATGTTAACACTTGACATGCTAATACCTGACACCTGTGAAATCACCTAGAGGGGGGGTGAATAGGTGATAATGCTAATCTAGTGAACTAAATGCGGAATTTAAAAACTAACTGCAATTACAACAATTGATGCACACATAAGCAAGTATATGATAAAGCAATATGCACAAAGTAAAGAGAGAGAGAGAGAGTAAGAGTCAAGGGATCAAGCGCAAACAACAAGATATGTTTCGAGGTTCGAGCACCCAGCTCTACGTCCCCGCCTTCACCTAGAAGGATTTCAAGTCCACTAGCTTGTCCACAAAGGACTCTCACAAAGGGAACCTCCACCGAGGATTCGGGGCAATAACAATTACAAGGAGTACCCAACTCCTCTCCTTACAAACACAACCTCCTTCTTGAGGCAAAGCACCAAGCCAACAAACAATCACCTCACAACTTGAGGGATTAGCACAAAGCTTACACAAGGATCACCTCACCACTTGAGGGATATAACCCACTTGCACAACCTCCTCAACACAATGAGGGAAAGGCACAAAGCCAAACAAATTAAGGGTTTACAACTTGGTGGTCTAACAAACAACCACAAACAATTCTTTCTCCCACACTAAGATCCTATAGAATAAGAAAGTAGATGTAGCTCAAGTGTGGAGAAAACCAATGGAATGGAAATCAAAATCACAAAGAAAATCCTTGGGAAAAACTGAAACCAAGATATAGAAGTTGAATCAAAACTCTCTTCCCAAAAACCCTTTTCTTTGATTTTCCAAACCTAGCAAAAACACCAAATAGATTGTTCAATTAAAGTCCAAAACTTCTTTTGATTGCTGTGAAAACACTAGAGAGTCAGGAAAAATTAGCACCAAAAATCTTAGAGAAAATCTCTTTCCAATGGGGTATATATAGCCCCCAGAAAATTATAGCCGTTGGCAGCAGATTCTGCCAAAAATCCACTACCGATCGACCGGTTGGCCGGTTGGTCGACCGGCCAACGGTTCATTTTTGACCGTTGGCAGCTACTGGTCGACCGCTCGGTCGACCGGCCCCAGAACCAGAGAGCAACGCTCTCTGGCCGGTCGACCGATCGGTCGACCGGGAGCAAACAGAGAGCAACCTGCTCTCAGTCAGTCGACCGTGCGGTCGACCGGCTCATGGGACAGCCAGTGTGCACGTATCCGTGCACGTCGGTCGACCGCTACGGTCGACCGGCTACTTGGTGCGGTCGACCGTCCGGTCGGCAGCAACAGTTTAGGTCTGAAAAAAAGGTAATTTTTAATCCTAAAAATTCTCATAAAATCTCTAAAAAACCACAAAAATAGTTTTCTCATTTTACATTGAAATATAAACTTGTGTTAAAAATTTCAACACAAATTTCAAACATTATGAACCATTTTTGTTTTATAGAAATTTTGCCAAAAACCAAAAACCGTATTTTCTAAAACTTGAATTTTTTGAATAGAAAATACGTTTTGTCCAAAACTCATCCAAATGCAAAAACATGATATTTAAACACTATTAAGCATGTTGCATATGGGCATAGGTCCAATATACAAGAAACAATATATATCATAGTTTTTGTCTTTAATTCCAAAATAAGTTTTGTTAAAACACAAAACCTAAAACACATGAATAGGTATTCAAAGTAAGTTTGTCTAAGTAGTTGAAGCATGCATGTATATAGAACAAATCTAATATACATTAAATCATGTAAACTTGTTTTGATATAATATCTATTCATAAAAATCAAGATCGGTTAAACCAAACAAACCGAAAACCAAAACATCAAACGTGTGTGTTGTGAACTTGAGCATATCATACAATTCTAATCTTTACACATGGATCTAAAACACAAACTAAAAACTATGGTACCGAGGTCTTCTTGTAGAGCGCCGTCTCCAAGCCGACTCGATCCAAATCGTGATTCACCGAGCTTGACTCTAATGAGTGCTATATATGATCTTGTCGCTCGGGCTCTTGAATCACCATGTGAAAGCTTCCAAAACATCTTTGTTGAAGCTAATCACCAACTAATATCTTGGTTAATGATCTGAAGCTAAACATCACAAGATTATTAGTACACATTACTACATGAGTTAATCATCATCAAAACTAGAGTGGAAGGCCTTTGGGCCAACAATCTCCCCCCTTTTTGATGATGACAAAACTCATGGAGTTATATATGCATGGATTAAAGTTAAGCTTCAAAGAAGCTCCCCCTTAACTCATGCATAGGGATAAACAACAATTATATGCAATGAATACTAAACATGCTCTTGATATCAATTAAATAAAACAAATAATTCTTCAAAACAAACCCTTGATACCAATTGCAAAACAAAACTAAACAAAACTAATTAAACCTCTTGATACCAAAAATAAACATGTTCTTTAAATAATGCTTTTGATACCAAATTGAACTTAATAAAAACACTTAATAAAAACATAAAACATGCATATAAAAATAATGCATATAAACTTAAATTCTTATCCCCCTTTTTGTCAATCATCAACAAAGGGGTTAAAAACATCTTTGTTGAAGCTAATCACCAACTAATATCTTGATTAATGATCTGAAACTAAACATCACAAGATTATTAGTACACATAACTACATGAGTTAATCATCATCAAAACTAAAACACAAAACCTAAAACACATGAATAAGTTTTGTTAAAACACAAAAACTAAAACACATGAATAGGTATATCAAAGTAAGTTTGTCTAAGTAGTTGAAGCATGCATGTATATAGAACAAATCTAATATACATTAAAGCATGTAAACTTGTTTTGATATAATATCTATTCATAAAAACCAAGATCAGTTAAACCAAACAAACTGAAAACCAAAACATCAAACGTGTGTGTTGTGAACTTGTGCATATCATACTATTCTAATCTTTACACATGGATATAAAACCCAAACTAAAAACTATGGTATCGAGGTCTTCTTGTAGAGCGCCGTCTCCAAGCCGACTCGATCCAAACCGTGATTCACCGAGCTTGACTCCAATGAGTGCTATATATTATCTTGTCGCTCGGGCTCTTGAATCACCATGTGAAAGCTTCCAAAACATTTTTGTTGAAGTTAATCACCAACTAATATCTTGGTTAATGATCTGAAACTAAACATCATAAGATTATTAGTACACATAACTACATGAGTTAATCATCATCAAAACTAGAGTGGAAGGCCTTTGGGCCAACAATCTCCCCTTTTTTATGATGACAAAACTCATGGAGGTATATATGCATGGATTAAAGTTAAGCTTCAAAGAAGCTCCCCCTTAACTCATGCATAGGGATAAACAACAATTATATCCAATGAATACTAAACATGCTCTTGATATCAATTAAATAAAACAAATAATTCTTCAAAACAAACCCTTGATACCAATTGCAAAACAAAACTAAACAAAACTAATTAAACCTCTTGATACCAAAAATAAACATGTTCTTTAAATAATGCTTTTGATACCAAATTGAACCTAATAAAAACACTTAATAAAAACATAAAACATGCATATAAAAATAATGCATATAAACTCAAATTCTTCTCCCCCTTTTGTCAATCATCAACAAAGGGGTTAAAAACAAAACAAAACTAATGAAAGCATATTCTTCTTCCCTTTTTATTCAAAACAAAGAATCAATAAAGGGTAAATCAAAACACAAAAAAAATGGTCTCCCCCTTTTTGTCTAAAATAAAAACAATGTCAATAAGGGGTCAAATCGAATATGATACCAATTAAAAATGTGTCAATGAAATGCATCTTGATACCAATTAAACATGAAATTATACCAATTGTAAATAAACAATCTTGATACCAATTGAAATTAAACATTACAAATTTTGAATTTCTAAACATAAATCTTGATACCAATTAAAATTATTATTCTTTAAAACATAAGATACCAATTGAAATTATGCAGTTGAAATTATTATTTTCTATCATAAAGTAAGGGAGTGGAATACAAAATACCAATTGAAATATGAAATACAAGATTTTCTCCCCCTTTATGAAATACCAACTAAAACTATGATAAAGCTTGAATAGGGATACCAATTGAAAACTAATCAATTGAAACAAAGTTGAAACTCAAGCTTATCATAATCAAAATTTGTGCTCTAAGATATAGAAATATAGTAAGCATAACTAAAACACATATATGTATGAAAAGTTTAATACCAATCGAAATTGATACAATTTGAAATGTAAGCATACATACATAAAAATATATGAGTATATAAGAAATGTCAAGATTGATACCAATTGAAAGAATTCAATGATACCACTTGAAACAACAATAAGATCAAGTGTATATCTCATATTCCTATCCTCCCATTCATGTTCAAGTTTAAAAAGATTTTCACTATAAAGCATACATGAGCATGATCGCCCATCCATCCGCCCGTTGAAGGTGGGGTTTTCAAAAATAGGTTTTGAAAATATAGAATGTTTAAAAAACTCTACCATATGAAGAATACGAACTAGTTTAATGAAAAATTTGTAAACTAGTACGAAATCCTTCAAGTAAGGAATAAAACAAAATTGTTTTTCATGAAACATGAAAATCACAAGGCACTAAACACTCAAAGTCCATGAAACCCATATCATACTCATGAAAACATAATCATGAGAAACATAATAAAGTGAGTGAACAAGTGTAATGTGAAACACACAATCATGAAAACATTCAATTTAGCTCAATTAAATTCCTTAAAAACATGAAAATATGAAACACCAAATTTTCATTAAAACAAGTTAATCTTCAAGGCATATGTATGTCATGTACAAACTAAAGTATACATACGTATCCAAATATGAAAGAGACCACAAAGGTATATGCATGAAGGCACGTGGCTCAAGGATGTATATGTATAATCAATAGTTTAGACAAGATGGACATATACATGAAGTTAAAAACACATGGTCATGAAAATATTCAAGATAGGAATACAAGTTTAAAATGCATGAATCATTAAAACTAGACTATACTAGCACATCTAATGGGTACAAATGAGCATTTAAGTACAAACATATATAAAGATTTATTTGTGGCCCACTATATGTACAAGTATAAATCCTAGTCTTAATAAAAACTAACATCTAAACGTATATCCAAAACATGAGGCATAAAACTAGACATAAATCAACATGATAATCATAAACATGAAGCATCAAAATAAAAATCATAAACATCCATATGATCATTATGAACATGCATGTGCATTAGATCTAGAGCATACATATTAGTTAAAAACAAGGTGAGAACACATAAATATAGATCCATATAAAACATGGGTGTCTCAAGTAACTAAACATATATAACACTAATCTAATCAACATGACATAAGCATAATGAACAATAAAACATGACATGCTATAAATAGATGAACATGAAAAGCATGCAAATATAAACGGGAGTTAGAGATAGATACCAAAACGAATGAAGGCACTTCTCTAGTTCTCCAAACCAATGGTGGTCTTCTCCACCAAACTCCCCTTGAAAGTGATGCATCCAAATTGTTTTCTTTAAGCACGGAACGCATCCACTCCAAGGCACCAACACTCTCACGTTATGCGAGAGCCCACTCCTACATCAAAAATCAAAGGGGTGGTCTTTGGTACCCATTTCCTCTTGGGTCCACAGGGGTTAGTATCTTTCCCAACCCAAACAAAATTAGTTGCTAAATTTTCATCATATATGCGATCATAACAAAATCTAGCAAGGTGGCCCTTACGACCACAATGTGTATAAGTGTACACATGAGCATACAATGTGTGATGGTGGTGACCGTGGGAAGCATGTGTATGCTGTGATGGGGGTGCATGCAAAGATGAAACTTATTTCTTACGAACCAAGGTTTCTAAGCGTGTATGATCCAAAGCACATTGGCTCAAAGTGGAGCCCAAACAATCTACACTTTTCTTCAACACATTTATATCATTTTCTATACTTGAAGATAAAGTGGACCATGCAAAAGAAGTGCTAGGTGAAGCTACACTAGCATGGCAAACATGAGAATCTATATCAATTTTCAAATATTCATTTTTCTTTAAAACCAAATCTAATTCTTTTGTGATTAAATCAATTTCATTTTTCAAAGAAAGGTTATCCTTTAAAACAAAATCCAATTTTGATGATAAAACCTCATTGTTTTTCACAACATCATCACAATCACTTTTACTTTTTAAACATCAATCTCTTTTAGGGCAAGGTCTAGTTGAGATCTTAGTGAGTCACGTTCACTAGTAATCTCTTCCTTTTCTTGCAAAATCAATTCAAAATTTGAACACAAATCCTTCATTTCTTCTTTTAAATCAAAGTTCTTCTTTTCAAAAGTTCATGTTTTTTCAAGACATTTTCAAGCTTTTGAGCAAGTTCCATATTTAAAGTTTGAATTTCTAAGCATCCATAGTAATATGAACTAGAGCTATCATCTAGTTGAGATTCTGATTGTACCTCAAGGGAGTTCTTCCCTTGGACCATGAGGCAATGCTCGTCGGACTTGTCTCTCATAGATTTCCTCATCTTGTTGATAATCCTTGGTAGCTCGAGAGAAGTCAATATGCTCCAAACTGTAAAAGCCGAATCATAATGATCAAACACATGTACAAGATCTTCATTGAGAGATGCTCTAAGTGTTTTAAGTGCTAATGCATTTGCCTTTTTATGCTTGCTACCATTTGGGAAGGATTCTATAGTAGAGGCTTGATAAACTAGATGTCCTAGGCTTTTTAAATGACTACTCATCTTTGCCTTTCAAATCTCATGTCTAGAAAAATCTAACATAGGAGGGCTATCCATGAGTGCAACTATATGTGTGCAAATGAAAATGCAAATGTAGACTAGCAAACCAAGATCTCACTCCTAGGTGGTTAAACCTAAATATCTGGAGCGTAGGCTCTGATACCAATTGAAATCACCTGGGGGGTGAATAGGTGATAATGCTAATCTAGTGAACTAAATGCGGAATTTAAAAACTAATTGCAATTACAACAATTGATGCACACACAAGCAAGTATATGATAAAGCAATATGCACAAAGTAGAGAGAGATAGAGTAAGAGTCAAGGGATCAAGCGCAAACAACAAGATAAGTTTCGAGGTTCGAGCACCCAGCTCTACGTCCCCGCCTTCACCCAGAAGGATTTCAAGTCCACTAGCTTGTCCACAAAGGACTCCCACAAAGGGAACCTCCACCGAGGATTTGGGGCAATAACAATTACAAGGAGTACCCAATTCCTCTCCTTACAAACACAACCTCCTCCTTAAGGCAAAGCACCAAGCCAACAAACAATCACCTCACAACTTAAGGGATTAGCACAAAGCTTACACAAGGATCACCTCACCACTTGAGGGGTACAACCCACTTGCACAACTTCCTCAACACAATGAGGGAAAGGCACAAAGCCAAGCAAATTAAGGTTTACAACTTGGTGGTCTAACAAACAACCACAAACAATTCTTTCTCCCACACAAAGATCTTATAGAATAAGAAAGTAGATGTAGCTCAAGTGTAGAGAAAACCAATGGAATGGAAATCAAAATCACAAAGAAAATCCTTGGGAAAAACTGAAACCAAGATATAGAAGTTGAATCAAAACTCTTTTCCCAAAAACTCTTTTCTTTGATTTTCCAAACCCTAGCAAAAACACCAAATAGATTGTTCAATTAAAGTCCAAAAACTTCTTTTGATTGCTGTAAAACCACTAGAGAGTCAGGAAAAATTAGCACCAAAAATCTTAGAGAAAACCTCTTTCCAATGGGGTATATATATTGGCAGCTACCGGTCGACCGCTCGGTCGACCGGCCCCAGAACCAGAGAGCAACGCTCCCTGGCCGGTCGACCGCTCGGTCGACCGAGAGTAAACAGAGAGTAACCTGCTCTCAGTTGGTCGACCGTGCGGTCAACTGGCTCATGGGGCAGCCAGCGTGCACGTATCCGTGCACGTCGGTCGACCGCTACGGTCGACCGGCTACTTGGTGCGGTCGACCGTTCGGTCGACCGACCTAGCCTGGCAGTAACAGTTCAGGTCTGAAAAACAAGTAATTTTTAATCCTAAAAATTCTCATAAAATCTCTAAAAATTCACAAAAATAGTTTTCTCATTTTACATTGAAATATAAACTTGTGTTAAAAATTTCAACACAAATTTCAAACATTATGAACCATTTTGGTGTTATAGAAATTTTGTCAAAAACCAAAAACCGTATTTTCTAAAACTTGAATTTTTTGAATAGAAAATACGTTTTGTCCAAAACTCATCTAAATGCAAAAACATGATATTTAAACACTATTAAGCATGTTGCATATGGACATAGGTCCAATATACAAGAAACAAATATATATCATAGTTTTTGTCTTTAATTCCAAAAATAAGTTTTGTTAAAACACAAAACCTATAACACATGAATAGGTATATCAAAGTAAGTTTGTCTAAGTAGTTGAAGCATGCATGTATATAGAACAAATCTAATATACATTAAACCATGTAAACTTGTTTTGATATAATATCTATTCATAAAAACTAAGATCGGTTAAACCAAACAAACCGAAAACCAAAACATCAAACGTGTGTGTTGTGAACTTGAGCATATCATACTATTCTAATCTTTACACATGGATCTAAAACACAAACTAAAAACTATGGCACCGAGGTCTTCTTGTAGAGCGCCGTCTCCAAGCCGACTCGATCCAAACCGTGATTCACCGAGCTTGACTCCAATAAGTGTTATATATGATCTTGTCGCTCGGGCTCTTGAATCACCATGTGAAAGCTTCCAAAACATCTTTGTTGAAGCTAATCACCAACTAATATCTTGGTTAATGATCTGAAACTAAACATCACAAGATTATTAGTACACATAACTACATGAGTTAATCATCATCAAAACTAGAGTGGAAGGCCTTTGGGCCAACAACCTGTCCGCATCACTTGACAACAGATATGACTTATCACCTGCCTCCTAACATATTAATACTTGACCTGTGACTATCACATTTACAGGAGTACTATACTTGTTATCCTGTATTACATGCAGTGACTTGAATCTTGTACTTGTTATCTTGTATTATATATACAGTGACCTGAATCTATTGTACTCATGTACTCCTGAATTCCTGATAATGCCTTGCACTTGTTATCCCGCAAATTGATAATTACTTAATAAATCATAAAAAGGAACAACTTGCATCGGGTCGGGGGAAACTTGCGGCTATCAATATGTGTTCGTGTTTACAGTGGCCCTAGGTATGTTGTGCAACTAAAACTTCCGGTCTAACCTGTGGGCCTCCAAGCGACCGAGGGGAGTGCTGGCTCCCTCCTTCTTGGTACCATCTTGATAAGGGTATTCTATAAGACCCTCCTGTAGGCCTTGCGGCCGGTTCTATACACCAGCAATGGAACGTCCTGGACCGTGGTCCCGGGCATGTACGGGACCCACTGTAAACATTGTTCGTTGATACCCCCGTTGGTTTCCAATAACAACCTTGCTTTACTCAGATGTGGATATATGTGCGCTGGGACGCTAGTTCACATATCTAGACATCGGGGTAAGACGAGTAATAATACTAATAAAAGATGCCAGCTATGAATCTGTAGTATGCCTGGTCATGTTTGCTTGTATCGGATTTTACTTCGGATTTTCAGTTTTATTTTTATTATACTATACCTGTTCATATCCTGCCTTTCTCTTTGTATTCTATACCACCTGTCTCCTGCTCTTATCTGATCATACTATGAGTCTTCCCCGATCGAATCATTTGCTGTATATCTACTTGCTCCTGCATGCTTGTGCCCACGACACGGTTTTCAATGCATATTTATGATTCAGATTTATCGATATACGTGTGCTTATCTATGCTCGCCATCTGGCTTTCGCATCACCACTCGCCGGGGAGTTCTGACTCCTCTGGATCCTTATGTCAGGTTTTGGAGCTTAGAGCGTGTGGATTCTCTCGGTTGCTGATCAGAGTGGCGCAGCGGTAGCGTGGATCTCCAGCAGACCGTCCAGACCCCATCCTTCCTGACCCCCTGCTCGACTCTAGAGTTCTCCTGCTATGACTCTGAGCCTCCTTTTGTACTGTTCATACTTGTACATCCTTTGTATTCTCGCATTTGCGCCATATTGGTGATGTAATATTATTGTAATATTGGATCACTTCCGTGATAACTTTGTAACTGTACTCATGTGTTGGAATGTATAATGCACCACGTGCTTTCGTACTCTGATTCTTGCCTGTACTGATGCTTAGCGTATATACGTGAGGGTATTTCTGGCATGCGTATATACGTCGCAGTGACGTCCCCGTACCCGCCGAATCGGGGCGTTACAACAGAGGTCTGAGCTTTCAGATTGTGTATGGGTTGTGTCTCTAGAACAATGAAATCCATAGGGTAAATGAATTTTCCGACCCATATGAGAACATCTGTAATCTCCCCCTGGGAATTTTTACAGATCGGTCAGCCAATTGTATAGTAACTCTGGTTGGACGGAGGTCGCCCAGCCCGAGTTGCTGATACACAGAAAGGAAAGGAGATTTATGCTGGCTCCTAGATCAAGTAATGCCCTCTTTATCGTTGTCTGTTCTATGATACAGGAAATGGTTGGACTTCCTGGGTCTTTGTATTTCACAGGAATGGGCCAGTTAGCAACTCACTTATGTTTGATGTAAGGAAGACCTTCTTTGGGACATTTGTTTTCCTTTTCTTGGTGCACATATCTTTTAAGAACTTTACATATGATGAGACTTGTTGTATGGCATCAAGAAGGGGTACATTGATCTGAACCTGATTAAATATTTTCCTAATCTTCTCCATTTGAGCATTAGTCTTTTAATTTGCTAGCCTATTAGGGAATGAAACAATAGGCTTGTACGGTTGCTCATCTGTTTTGTCTTTGTTATTGGACTTAGAGGTTGACGGTTATGAACTTGAAGATGGATCATTTTGAGTTGGTGGTATAATTACAGGAGGAGTTGACACTGATTTATTAGGAACAGGATGACTAGAAACCTGATTGTCAACTTGTTTTTCCAAATCTCATAATATGAACAGTATTGCATTGACTTGGACCTATGTCCTCAGCTTCATGAATAGGAAAGGGGTTCTTAGGATTTGGCAATGGCTGACTTGGCAGTGTTCCCTTTTGTCTTTTATTTAATGAGTTGCCAGTTGACCTATCTGAACCTCTAACCTATTGATAGCTTGGTGATGGTTGTTCATCATCGAGGTCTGAGTTTTGGACAAGGTTTCAATCATTCTTTCCAAATCTGACAATTTTTTATCATGATGATTATGTGTTTGTTGTTGCTGATATGGGGGCTGGAAGTTATGTTTGTAGTTTGATTGGAAATTCGGTGGATTGGTGTAAACTGGGTTGATGAGACTGAGCAGGGTATTGGTGTGAAAATTGTTGCCTTGGTTGCTCAGGACCAGACTGACTCCATGGGAAATTTAGATGGTTCCTCCATTCCGGGTTGTATGTTTTGGAGTATGGATTGTAGTTGGGTCTGGCGTATGCTGCATTCATGTTTTCAGGGTACATTTGAGCTTAGTAGATAGGACACTCCTCAAACAGGTGGTTAAGAGCATGGCAATAGGTACAACCCGGATTGATCACTGGTGTTGGGTTGACCTGATTCACTGAATTGGGTTCCCTAACCTCGAGTAGTTCTAGCCTCTTCATCAATTGTGTTATTTTTGCTTCAGCAGCTATCGAGGATTCAATCGAATGCATACCAGTTCTTGAAGTGGTGGGGTTAGTTTTCTCAGGGCAAGACTCCCACTGAATGGTTTTTTTTTCTACTAATCCACATGAATCTAATAGTCTCTACTTGGCCTTGCTCTTGCAAGAGCCATTGATGGCTCATGATGATGAATTCTATCACTCTAACATCTAACTCTTTAACAAGTTACTATTACTTTATTCCATGTTTGCTCTAGTGTAGTTTTGATGATTTAATTGTAGTTGTTGAGTTTAGATGTGAAAGTGATCTTATAGGTCATGCTTTAAAAAGCTCTTGAACCAAGGATTAGTGATGTCCAAGAATACATGTGTGGCAACTATCACTAAGATATTAGCATGTTAGGGGAGCCATTAGTAGTTAGTAGGCATGAGTTTTCTTGTATCTCTTTTTATTTTTCTTTTCACCTTGTTTCAAAACCCAAAATTTAAAACAACTCTTCTATATTTCTCACATCTTTGTTTTCACTGTACTCTTCTCTTTTCACTTTTTATTCTCATTTTCTTTTGATTGTTTAAAATATTGAAGAACACTTAATACACACATGAATCAACCTGTAAAGCTTCTATCGCTTCTAATCCCTGTGGATTCGACCCGTATAACCATCATGATATAACAGAAGTATCAGAGAAGCCAAAGCACATACACTCTTAACTTATGATTTCAAAATACACGTTTTCGTGCATGATTTCACTCCAATTAAATTTTAGCGCCGTTGTTGGGATGGGAACGGTTTGATTTCACATTTTTGTTAACTTTTCTTCTCTATTTCTAGGTACAGTTAACAATTTTCAGAATCTAACAACTGTAAAAGCCCACACTTTCCTATTTCTCCCTGCTCACGAAAGCAGGGAGTTGTTGCCTACTTCTTTTTCGGGAGGTATCTTTATTTGCATGTTTGTGTGTGTGTATTCTGCTGCGAGTTTTCTGTTTAGATTACATGGGCACTATAATAATTAAGAACTAAAATATAGTAATTGGATATTTTAGAATGGTTTAGACATTTGCATCTAGGCATGTGTCAATTTCAATTCCAAATACTGTATTTTGTTCTTCTGTTGTTGTGATTTAGACTGAGGAATACACATTACATTGCATATTGCTTAGGACAAACACGTGAGTGATTTACTCACTTTTTGTATTCATTCTTATTTATATTGCACACTTACACGAATTGAAAATTAAGGGCAAAGCCCAACATAAGATAAAGTGGGAAAGTCATTACCCTCTCTTAGCCAAAAAATCACCCCAACTCACATAACCCAAGCCTAAATAAGACTTGCTAGACGTTGGCCCCTAGGGACATCTAGCGTTCATTTAGGAGATTGACCTAAGGAAAAAGTTGTTAGAGTTTGTCTCTTGTCAAATCAGTGTCCAAGGTTGGGGATTAAGAGGCAAAACCTCGAAAAACTGTGGTTTGACATAATTAGGCCCGTTACTCTGACACGGATACCTCCCACTGATCTTGCCCCTACCTGACAAATTAACTTGTGCTCAGATTTCTTCAATGTACCCGTCGTGGACAGTCTAACCAGTTAGGAGTCGTCTAGGTCCAGGTCAATCCTAATATAGACTTGGTTTTGACTTTTTCTTTCTTTTTGATTGGTTATTTGCTTTTTCTTTGCTCGTGCTTGTTTGTGAAATAGATTTTAACAATAATTTTTTCAATCCTAATATGAATCCATATATCATCTCGATCTTATTTGACTCGGATAAGTCCAACCCAGCTATGTACAACATGAACCAACCATATAGGCCAGATTGGGTTTATCCGACTCAATATGACCCATACCCCAATTCTATGACCATAATTTTCAAAATAATTTTCACTCTTCATATTGTCCACGGGGATTCACCTCACCAAAGTTAAATTATCAATCACCTTGTCTGCCATCTTCTTTCCCACATTTTACTTTACATCTTTTTTAGAATCATCAATTGAAGAAATCAGAGTTACAAAAGAGTATGGAAGTCATACTAGAGGCCCAAAATAATTTGAAAACATAACGGCCTCATCATATCCACAGAATTTCCAAATCCCATATAATTTTATTCAGAACCACCAAAAGAAAAATTATTGTTGGAAAAGATTATAGAATTCTTGCATGAGTCTGAGCGACAAACTAAAAATCTGATAGACTCACAATTGCACCACAATTTTCAAAACCAAACTCCATACTCACCTTTTCAAAAAAATTCGATTTCACAGAGTATGAAAGATATGATTCAAACTCAATATATGGTTACCTAGTCCATCCACGCACAAGAGAGTCAATTGGCCAACACATTTGCATATAGGAATGAGGAAACTCAACCTTACCACTTGTTGACGGATTTCAGTATCCCTTGCCCTATTGATGTGACCCAAATATCATATAATTTTTTAAATCAAGATTCAATTTCATCATACCAACCTGAACTTGACCAAAATCAAATCCTTGATATTTTGGCAAGTTATCCATTTTCTGAATTGAACTTGAAGATGAATGTGAACCTGAGCTTCAATTTAGCGATTAGAGTCCAATCCTTGAATCAATATCGGCTCCTGTAGTGCTACCTAAACTAAGTAACATTCTTGAGCCAGTTTTGATTCTCATCATTTCTGAACTTAAATCAATCATTTCACCCATTCGCATTCCTTCCGTGGACGACATTCAAGATTCACTTCCATTATATCCATTTGAACTTACCCAAAATTTTGAGAACCACCTTGATATTTTGACATGTTATCCTTTTCTCGTAATTGAACTTGAGCATGAATGTGATCCTGATCCCCTACTTGGTCATTTCATTTCACTTTTTGATTCAATAATAACTCTGGTATCTTTATCAGATTTTTTTTTATATTCCAGAGTCAACATTGAATCCTGTACCAATACACCGTGAAATTGAATCACCAATATTTTATGATCACATTTCGTTAATAGGGAAAGTGTGTGAACATCAATTCTTTAGTTTGGACCTTATTTTTGAACCAATTCTGACTCACACTTTTAAATCTCGACTTGATTTATCAAATTCCCGAGTCGGTATTTGTTTTTGTTTCATTTGAGCTCAAATCAATCATTTTCAATGATCATACTTCATTGTCAGACAAAGGTGTTGAACAAAGTGACTCAGTAATTATTTTTGAAAATTAGAAATTGGATAGAGATAATCTTTTAAATAAGACCATACACTTCATCATATTTTTATTCGGTCATATTAGAGAGGTCACTGGTGGGTTCCTTCGAGATTCACACTCTTTGATTAGGCCGTATTTCATAGGCTAATTAGATCACCACCGGAACCACCACCATGAGATAGTTTTTTCTTCCCTTTCCATTTGTTTCATGCATATACACATTCACGATGCATTGAGGACAAGGCATGAGATATGTGCGGGGGAGGATTTACTAACGTAGTTTGGTTTAAACTTTCTTTCTTTACACTTCTTTTTAGAAAGTTTTTAAATTTTCTCTTTTGTATGGAAACCAATTTTCTTTTCTTTTCATAAAACTTTTTGAAATAAGAGAAATAATTTTGATTTATTTTTAAGAAAGTTAAGAGGATCTTAGGAATTAAGAAAACCTAAAATTATGAATTCTTTAACCAAGTCAAAATAATAGATCTTGTTTAAATTTTAGGATGAGGAAGTAAGATTGGAAAGATAATTCGATCTTGAATTTTTTACCTTAGATATATGCACTTCACACTTACACAATTTTTGGGATAGAAACAAAGATTGAAAATGCCACAAAAAATACAAAAATACAAAAAAAATGAAAAAAATAACTTACTAAGCTGGGTAATTATGCCTCAAGAAGCATGATTATTCATGCCTAAACGGTGGACAAAAACAAAATCCTCCTTATTTTTGTGGCCTTGTTTACTCGAGTTCTTAAGTCTGAAAGATGGTTTCTCATCTGGTGCCCTAAAACCATCTGGTTTGGGAGTCACTGGCTAAAGGTTCACTACCTCGACAAACTAGAAAGTCTAAGAAAACTGATAGAAGAATATATATATATATACACACACATACACATAAATAAATGGCATGAAAGTTAGAGTCAATATCCTAAAAATCTTCACACTTCACAAAGTGCATATTTTCTAAGAGATTTATGAAAGATCAAAATAATCAATTTAATTTTAAACTCTTATCTTTAATATATAGCAAGATTTTGTATTTAGACTTGGTCAAGGAAGAATAATTTTTGGTTAACCTATGACCTTGGATCGCTTAAATTTTCTACAAAAATACTTCAACACTTTTCTCTCTTTCAAAATGTGTTTTCAAAATACTAACATTTGATCTCTTTCTTTATGGATTTTGTTGGTGTAATCCGCTGAAAACTCACAAGAGACAAAACTCCTCCCCTAGGGTAACCTAGAGGTTTAATGGCTTGTTGCACACGCTCAGTGCAATCGCATTACTTGCAAAAGTGGTGTAATAATTTTCTTACTTAGTTTTTTTGTTTTACTCGGGACTAGCAAAAGATAAGTGTGGGGTGTGATTAGTATTCATATTTGTATATTTCGTACCACATCTTCACATTTATTATATATAAAATTTTGTTAATAATAACTTTTTTGTATGTTTCTAGGTTCATGGTATGAAATAAAGAAGAAGCCCAAAAATCTCATTTATTTAGTGATTTTTAGAAGTTTAGATATAGCCATTGATTTTGGAAGCCCTATCTGCCAATTCAGAGAGTAGATTTCAACAAAATGACAGGTTGTACATAGAGTAGTGTGCAGCAGAGAGCTGAACACTTCGGTACTGCGCGCGCAACCACTGTACCGTGCTGTGTTTCCACCGCAAATGTCATGGAAATGCCGCGATACGGTGGAGTCACGCGTCGAGTTTCGACACGTGGCCCTGTCTTGTCTACCAGAGGCTCCTTTAGGCTATAAAAACCCAGTGTTGAGCAGAACAGGGAAGAGAAGAGCATGTAATGTAGTTTTCTTCTCTTTAAGGTAGTTTTTGTTCTTTCTTCTTTCTTTTATTTTTCTTTTCTTTTATAGATCATGTAATAGAGAAGAGAGTGATTCATAGGATAGAAGAGAAAGTTTTTGTAAAAGAGGGTGACACTCTATGAAAAAATTTTCCTTTATCACTATTTGTTTCCTCTCTAACTTCTTATGTTTAGCTAACTTTTCTCTTATGGCAACTAACTACTAACCACCAACTATGCTAACTCCTTACTTGATAATTCACATAAATCTAATAGCCTCTACTTGGCCTTGCTCTTGCAAGAGCCATTGATGGCTCATGATGATGGATTCTAGTACTCTAACATCAACTCTCTAACAAGTTACCATTACTTTATTTCATGCTTACTCTAGTGTAGTTTTGATGGTTTAATTGTAACTTGCTTTTGTTTGTTGAGTTTATATGTGAAAGTTATCTTATGGGTCATGCTTTGAAAAGCTCTTGAACCAAGGACTAGTGATGGCCAAGGATACATGTGTAGCAACTATTACTAAGAGGTTAGCATGTTAGTGGAACCATTAGTAGTTAGTAGCCATGAGTTTTCTTGTATCTCTTTTATCTTTTCTTGTCACCTTGTTTCAAAAAGCTAAAATTAATAACAACTCTTCTATGTTCCCCACTTTTTTATTTTCACCGTACTCTTCTCTTCACCTTTTGTTTTCATTTTCTTTTGATTCTTTAAAATATTGAAGAACACCTAACACACACATGAATTAACCGGTAAAGTTTCTATCACTTCCCATCTATAGGGATTCGACCCGTATAGCCATCATGCTATAATGGAATTATAGGGGAAGCCAAAGCACACACACTCTTAACTTCTGATTTTAAAATACACATTTTTTTGTGCATGGTTTCACTTCGATTAGCCACCGCCACCCACCTCACCGGTAACCTCCCCGACCCTCAGCGTCGCCCGCCTCACCGGTGACCTCCCTGGCCCCCAGCACCGCCGATCTCCTTCTTTCTCCTCTCTTTCTCTCATTCTCTCTTCCTTTCTCTCTCTTTCTCTTCTCCATCTCCCTCTTTTCTAGATCAACAACCATTGCTGCCCAGATTTGACCACCACTGCACCGTTGATCATCCCCAGCTCCAGCGACCGTCATCGCCGATCACCCTCGGCGCCAGTGACTGTCGCCACCGACCTTCCCCTCTTTCTTCTTCTTTTTCTTTTCTTTTTCTTCTTATTCTTCTTCTTTTTTCGCTCTCTCTTCTTCTCCCCACGGCCATGGCCACGGTGGCCAGTGCCGCCGCACCACCTGGTCAGCCGCTGGCTGGCCAGCCTCTTGTTCGGAATTGGAGTTTCACTAGTATTCAGAGAGAGGGTTTAGAGTAAACCTTTGATGTTTGCAGTTAGGAAGACCTTCTTTGGGACATTTGCTTTCCTTTTCTTGGTGCACATTTCTTTTAAGAACTTGGCATATGATGGGACTTGTTGTATGGCATCAAGAAGGGGTACATTGATCTGGACCTGATTAAACATTTCCCTAATCTTCTCCATGTGAGCATTAATCTTTTGATTTGCTAGCCTATTAGGAAATGGTACAATAGGCTTGTATGGTTGCTCATTTATCTTATCTTTGTCCTTGGATTTGGAGGTTGACGGTTGTGAATTTGAAGATGGATCATTTTGAGTTGGTGGTACCAGAACATGAGGTGTGGATACTGATACTGATTTATTGGGTTGATTAGAAACCTGATTGTCTATCCGCTTTCCAGATCTCAAAATATGAACAGTATTGCATTGACTTGGACCTATGTCTTCAGCTTCATGAACAGGGAAGGGGTTTTTAGGATTGGACAATGGCTGACTTAGTAGTGTTCCTTTTTGTCTTTCATTCAAAGAGTTAGCCAATTGACCTATCTGAACTTGTAACCTGTTCATATCCTGATGGTGGGTGTTCATCATTGAGGCCTGGTTTTTGGATAAGTTTTCAATCATTTTTTCCAAATCTGACAATCTTTTATCTGGATGATTTTGTGTTTGTTGTTGCTGATATGTGGGCTGGAAGCTTGATTGATGATTTGGTGGATTCTGATATGATTGGAAATTTGGTGGACTCTGCTGAAAACTGGGTTGATGAGACTGAGCAGGATATTGATGTGAGAATGGTTGCCTTGGTTGCTCATGACCAGACTGACTCCATGAGAAATTTGGATGGTTACTCCATCCCGGGTTGTATGTTTTGGAGTATGGATTGTAGTTGGGTCTGGTGTATGCTGCATTCATATTTTCAGGGTACATTTGAGCTTGGTAGACAGGACACTCTTTAAACAGGTGGTTAAGAGCATGGCAGTAGGTACAACTCGGATTGATCACAGGTGGTGGGTTGACCTGATTCACAGCAGTTGGTTCCCTAGCTTTGAGCAGTTCTAGCCTTTTCATCAATTGTGTTATTTTCGCCTCGGCAGCTATGGAGGATTCAATCGAATGCATACCAGTTCTGGAAGTGGTGGGATTGGGTTTCTCTGGGCAAGACTCCCACTGAATGGTTTTTTCTGCTAAAACTTCAAAGAGGTCCCAACCCTGGTTCTCATCTTTTTCAAAAATTCTCCTTGGCATATGGTTTCAAGGAGTGTCTTGGTTTGGTATTCTAGTCCGTCATAGAGAATTTGGCACTGCCGCCACTTCTCTATGCCATGATAAGGACATTGGGCCAGTAAATCTTTAAATCGTTTGAAATACTTCCAAAATGGTTCACTAGATGAATTGCATTATGTTTTTTCTGATGAGGGCTGTTTTATGAATGGGATAGAACTTCTTAAGAAAGACTTTGACAAAATCATCCCATGAAGAGATAGAACTGGCGGGCAGATTATATAGCCATTTCTTAGCTATATCCTTAAGCGCGAAGGGTATGAACCTTAATCTAATAGCGTCCTCCCCCAGTTGGGGAATTTTCATCATCAAACACACTTCTTTAAACTCACGAATGAAGAAATATGCGTCCTCGGACTCTAAGCCATGAAAACTTAGGAGTGTGTTTATGAATTATGGTTTAAGCTCAAAGTTATTTCTGTTTACCTCAGGTAAAAGAATGCATGAAGGAAGTGAAGTGCGAATAGGGTAGAACTTGTCTTGGAGAGAAGTATTATTGGCCATAATTGGGATTGTGTCAGGAAGTGGTGTTTGTGCAAGTGTAGAAATCCTAACAAGTCTAGAAGAAATTGGATCCCGGTACCACTCTTGCATGCACAATCACAGACAATGTTCACCGATCAAGCAAGTGAAGAAAAAGGAAAATAACAAACAAGAAAAGAAAAAGCAATCACAAGCTATCTAGGATACCTGGACCTAGATGACTCCTAACTGTTCGATGAACCGAAGAAGGTTATTGCTCGAGTCAGACCACAGTTAATCAGCCAGGTAGGGGCAAAATACGGTGGGAGGTATCCGTGCGTAAGCAACGGGCCTTAATTACGCCAAACCACAGTATCTTCGAGGCGTAACCTCTTAATCCCCAACCTTAGACACTGATTTGACTAGAGTATGAATCAAAAATAATTTCCAACTTCAGCTGATCTCTTAATGAGTCCGGATGTCCCTAGGGGCCAACGTCTATCAATTTTTATTAAGAGCTTGGGATTGTGAGTGCCTGGATTGTGATTTTTGGGCCAAAGAAGGGTGATGAAATCCCCACCTTATCTTGTTATTGGGTGGTGCCCTTAAGATCAATTTGTGCAAGTGTACAATATATGCAAACAAGATTCACTCAAAGCGATGTAAATCAACCAAGTGATGAGTCTTATTCTAAATGCAATGCGAACGTACCTTGCTCCAGCACTCTTCAACAGTAAAGTAAATGAATTGAAAAGACACGTGCCTAAAATGCAAACGTCTAATCAATTTTTAAAATTTTCAACAAATGTTTTACTGTTGAGTTATTAGCAGGCTCCTGGTGATAGCATACAAGAAATAAAATTTGCAGCAAGTTATGCTTTTGCAAAGCAAGCAATCCCTGCACAAAACCAGTTAGTAGTGAACTCTTCTTTGCCGCGGATCCGCGGCCAAAGCCGAGAAAGCGCGGCAATTCAGAAGGTACTTGGTCTCTGCTTTCTAGAGCAGAGGCCCAAGACCACTTATATGTTACTGCAAGTCTTTATTTCCTGTTTCCCTAACCTGTAACCTGCAACAGAGAAGAAAAATTCATTTTAGTTCTAAAAACTCAAACAAAAATCGTTACTCTCCCCGGCAACGGCGCCAAAAACTTGTTCGGAATTGGAGTTTCACTAGTATTCAGAGAGAGGGTTTAGAGTAAACTTTTGATGTTCGTGTGTTGATGTTCAAAAGCTCCAAATGTAGTTGTAGGTTTACTATACTCCTTCCGAAACACCGTCGTAGTATAAGCTATTACGGGTCGATTCCACAGGGAGAGTTAGCGATAGAAGCATTCACGGTCTTTTCTATTGGATCGCATAAATTTTCTACAAAAATACTTCAACACTTTTCTCTCTTTCAAAATATGTTTTCAAAATACTAACATTTGATCTCTTTCTTTATGGATTTTGTTGGTGTAATCCGCTGAAAACTCACAGGAGACAAAACTCCTCCCCTAGGGTAACCTAGAGGTTTAATGGCTTGTTGCATACGCTCAGTGCAATCGCATCACTTGCAAAAGTGGTGTAATAATTTTCTTACTTAGTTTTTCTGTTTTACTGGGACGAGCAAAAGATAAGAGTGGGGTGTGATTAGTATCCATATTTGTATATTTCGTACCACATCTTCACATTTATTCTATATAAAATTTTGTTAATAATAGCTTTCTCGTATGTTTCTAGGTTCATGGTATGAAATAAAGAAGAAGCCCAAAAATCTCATTTATTTAGTGATTTTTAGAAGTTTAGATATAGCCATTGATTTTGGAAGCCCTATCTGACAATTCAGAGAGTAGATTTCAACAAAATGACAGGTTGTACATAGAGTAGTGTGCAGCAGAGAGCTGCACACTTCGGTGCTGCGCGCGCAGCCACTGTACCGCTGTGTTTCCACCATAAATGCCATGGAAATGCCGCAATACGGTGGAGCCACGCGTCGAGTTTCGACACGTGGCCCTGTCTTGTCTACCAGATGCTCCTTTAGGCTATAAAAACCCAGTGTTGAGCAGAACAGAGAAGAGTAGAGCATGTAATGTAGTTTTCTTCTCTTTAAGGTAGTTTTAGTTCTTTCTTCTTTCTTTTATTTTTCTTTTCTTTTATAGATCATGTAATAGAGAAGAGAGTGATTCATAGGATAGAAGAGAAAGTTTTTGTAAAAGAGGGTGACACTCTATGAAAAATTTTTCCTTTATCACTATTTGTTTCTTCTCTAACTTCTTATGTTTAGCTAACTTTTCTCTTATAGCAACTAACTACTAACCACCAACTATGCTAACTCCTTACTTGATAATCCACATAAATCTAATAGGCTCTACTTGGCCTTGCTCTTGCAAGAGCCTTTGATGGCTCATGATGATGGATTCTAGCACTCTAACATCAACTCTCTAACAAGTTACCATTACTTTATTCCATGCTTGCTCTAGTGTAGTTTTGATGGTTTAATTGTAGCTTATTTTTATTTATTGAGTTTATATGTGAAAGTTATCTTATGGGTCATGCTTTGAAAAGCTCTTGAACCAAGGACTAGTGATGGCCAAGGATACATGTGTAGCAACTATCACTAAGAGGTTAGCATATTAGTGGAGCCATTAGTAGTTAGTAGCCATGAGTTTTCTTGTATCTCTTTTATCTTTTCTTGTTACCTTGTTTCAAAAACCTAAAATTAATAACAACTCTTCTATGTTTCCCACATTTTTATTTTCACCGTACTCTTCTCTTCACCTTTTGTTTTCATTTTCTTTTGATTCTTTAAAATATTGAAGAACACTTAACACACACATGAATCAACCGTAAAGCTTCTATCACTTCCCATCTATAGGGATTCGACCCGTATAGCCACCATGCTATAATGGAATTATAGGGGAAGCCAAAGCACACACACTCTTAACTTCTGATTTCAAAATACACATTTTTTTGTGCATGGTTTCACTCGATTAGCCACCGCCATCCACCTCACCGGTAACCTCCCCGACCCTCAGCGTCGCCCGCCTCGCCGGTGACCTCCCTAGCCCCCAGCACCGCCGATCTCCTTCTCTCTCCTCTCTTTCTCTCATTCTCTCTTCCTTTCTCTTTCTCTTCTCCATCTCCCTCTTTTCTAGATCAACAACCATTGCTGCCCAGATTTGACCACCACTGCCACCGCCGATCACCCCCAGCTCCAGCGACCGTCATCGCCGATCACCCCCGGCGCCAGTGACTGTCGCCACCGAACTTCCCCTCTTTCTTCTTCTTTTTCTTTTCTTTTTCTTCTTATTCTTCTTCTTTTTTCGCTCTCTCTTCTTCTCCCCGCGGCCATGGCCACGGTGGCCAGTGCCGCCGTACCACCTGGTCAGCCGCTGGCAGGCCAGCCTCTTGTTCGGAATTGGAGTTTCACTAGTATTCAGAGAGAGGGTTTAGAGTAAACCTTTGATGTTCGTGTGTTGATGTTCAAAGCTCCAAATGTAGTTGTAGGTTTACTATACTCCTTCCGAATCACCGTCGTAGCATAAGCTATTACGGGTCGATTCCATAGGGAGAGTTAGCGATAGAAGCATTCACGGTCTTTTCTATTGATATTTTTTTTAAGATGAAAAACGAAGGTTCTTCTTTGTTTTAAGAAAAACAAAATGACATAGAAAGTAGATGAAAAATTCTTTGTGGTTTTGTTGAAGAAAAAAGAAAAGGATGGAAAGAAAGGTAGAATGAAATTGGATGTATTTTGAAAAGGGAACTTTTTAAGAAAAGAAACTTTGAAGTACTATAGGAGGAGAAACCATGACTAACTAACACTCTAATTTACTAACTTACTAATCTCATAGGGTGATGCATGCCTCTTATTGATTCATCGGCAAAGATTTGTCTTGCTTGTTTGGTCAATGTATTATCCCATGTAGAGGATGAGTTATCTTCTCGGCTTGACTAGTTGCCTCATTGATTCGTTGGCTCCTGAGATAGATTTTCAGTGATGGAATCAAGGATAGTCACTCAAAGATATGCTAAGGAAGAAAATACAAGATTCATTAGTCCATCAAAGTTATACTTGAGCTAGCATGAAGTAAGAAAATTGTACTACTAATCATAAGCATAGTTAAGTGTTCCATCTTCATGTTCCATCAAGGCACTTGTTCTAAAGACAAGGCTCTAAATGAGGCTCACATGAATCATATGGAAGGGGAACAAGCATTTGCTAAGAATTAAAAGTAACTCATCTTCATTGGGGATAATAGAGACTTGAAAAATTGCATGACTACAATAAAGCATCCAATGATTCACATGAGTTAGCAATCCCCAAGAGTTAGTAGTTAGTAAAATTAGAGGTTAGTTAGTCATGTTAGGAAGTTAGCTAGATATGAAAGTAAAGATCAAACAACAATCCATTGTAGAAGGCAATTGCAAAAGTAGTAAAAGCTTGAAGAAAATAATGCACTAGAATGAGAAAAGATGGAAAGAAAGAAGGATCAATTCTTGCATTGAGCTGTCACCTACTCTAATTACAAGATTTCTCTCTCTCTCTTTGCTGGATTCTAGAAGGAGAAAGAAAATTAGAAGAGCAACTAAAGAAAACCTAGAGAAAATCCCAACAATTTCCTCAAAAATACAATGCTCTTCTCTCCTCCCTGATTACAGAGGCCCTAGGGGTCTATTTATAGGTTCCAGGAGATTAGGCCTTCCAATCACAGCTGTGGGATTAAACGCTGGATCAACGGCCAGATGATTGCCGCGGATCCGCGGCTTTGCCATTACGCCAGCGATTTCTTCTGACATTCTGTTATCCTTCATGTGCCTTGCTGGACCTTCTAAAATGTAGAGAATATTCGTGGATGAATCCAGATATGGGCTTCTTCTTTGGGCTTCTCAATTAATCCCTTAGTTCCCTTAAAAAATCATTGTTGATGGGCCTTCATCTCCATTAATGTTGGACCTGAAAAAGAGAGAAAAAGCAATTAAATTCTCATTTTTCTTTATATAAAGCATAATATGGTAGTGAAAAATGATGCATTAATGAACTCCAATCACCTCTCTCCCTCCTCCTCTTTGATCACTCTCCCTCTCCAAGATCACTCCTACCCCTCTCTTTCTTCTTTCTTCTTTCTTCTTTTTTCTTTCTTCTCTCTTTCTTCCCTCACTCTCCTTTCTCCCCTTATCTGAGGGTCGCCAGTGGCCAGAGCCACCGTCGGCCACCTCTAGCCAGTCGTGGTCGGCCACCTTTCCTTCTCCCCTCCTTTTCTCTCCCAGTCTTTCTCTTTCCTGCAAACTCTCTCTTCTTTCTCTCTTGACTTCTCTCTATTTTTTCTCTCTAGCTCTATCTTTCTACAAAATACTTTCTCTCTCTCTCCCCCTAATGATGATGGGTATGCCGTGCCTGTGCACGTGTTTTGGGATTCTAGAATTTGTGGCATTTTCTGAAAATTTAGGTGAGTGTTCTCGCTTTTGGGTTTTCCTGCTTCGACGGGTGATTTTATTATGTGTAATATGTATCTAAATTGGTGGAATTGTAATTATATCATGGAGATGGTATTTATACCAGTGTTGTGTATTGGATCGGTGTGGGTATGTATATGTATACTATGGACACGTATAATTGTATCGGCGTGACGAATGCTTGTATAGTGTAGTTAAATACATGTACATATATACTGCATGTGATGGGTTCTATTTTTGCTTTATTATCATGTGAACCTTTCATGGTCATTTAGCCTCCAGGCTCTATACTCAACCTCTGATCTTAACCGTTCTACTAATAACTTAGTTGTTGCTGTGTTTACATGTATGTGTTTGATACTAATACCTCTGTAGGTACCTACTCTGCCTTCAAGCTTCTGCCCACTTTCCGGGCTGGCTACCCAATAGGTTTTATTTCTTGCACCCTCTGGGTTCTATGGTACCTATCGTGAGTGCCTTAGACCTTATGGTCTCCTTATAGCCCTTTGGGCGCTCAGACTGTCAGGTCTTTTGGCCCCGCCTGGTAGGTGAGCTCAGCGCTCAATGCTTTACCACTAAGTCTGTTCAGGTATAGTTACGCCGTGGGCGCGGCTTCATCACAGGTGATGCAAAGCGGTTGACCCACCACCACACGTGTGTATTAGCTTCGCCGTGAGTAGTAACCACTCTGAGCGTGATAGCATCTAGCGTTGTGCGCTAGCTTCACTCCAACGTTACTTAGCTCTGCTTAATTATTCGCTTGTATGCTCGCTGACTTTATTTCTACCCTACTCAGCCTTCAGAATTCACCATTCTACTAATAGTCTAGTTATTATCATGTTTCTATGTGTGCTCGTGTGGTACTAACTGTTGGCCCAGAGGCCTTCCACTCTAGTTTTGATGATGATTAACTCATGTAGTTATGTTTACTAATAATCTTGTGATGTTTAATTTCAGATACTTAATCAAGATATTAGTAGGTGATTAGCTTCAACAAAGGTGTTTTGGAGCTTTTCATGGTGATTCAAGAGCCCGAGCGTCAAAGTTCATATCTAGCACTCATGTGGAGTCAAGCTCGGTAGATCACGGTTTGGATCAAGTCGACTTGGAGACAGCGCTCTACAAGATAACTTCGGTACATAGTTTAGTTTATATTTTTAGATCCATTTGTAAAGACTAGATAGTGTGATATGCTCAAGTTCACAACACACACACGTTTCATGTTTTGGTTTGGTTTTTTCGGTTTAGGTTTAACCGATCTTGGTTTTCATGAATAGATAGATTCAAAACAAGTTTACATGGTTTAATGTATATTAGATTTGTTCTATATACATGTATGCTTCATATCTTAGACAAACTTATTTTGATATGCCTATTCATATATTTAGGTTTTGTATTTTAACAAAACTTGTTTTTGGATTTATTGTCAAAAACTTGATATATATCTTTATATGTATATTGGATTTATATCCATATGCAACATGCTTCAAGTTGTTTAAATATCATGTTTTTGTATTTGGATGAGTTTTGGAAAAATCGGATTTCTATTTGAAAAATTTAAGTTTTGGAAAATACGGTTTTTGGTTTTCGGCAAAATTTCTAAGTCACAATAATGGTTCAAATAGTTTGAAATATGAATTGAAATTTTTCTCACATGTTTGTATATCATAGATAATACAAGAACTTTTTTTTGTGGATTTTTATAGAATTTATGGGATTTATTTGATAATTAAAAACCCCAGTTTTTTAGTCCCAAAATTGTTTCTGCCAGGCCCTGGCGGTCGACCGACCGGTCGACCGGACCAGGAGCCGGTCGACCGGAACGGTCAACCGGATGTGCACAAGAACGTGCACTTGGCCGTATCCGTTGGCCGGTCGACCGACTGAAGGCAACCCACTCTCGGGTTGCCCCAGTCGACCGGGCGGTCGACCGGCCGAGAGCCGTTGCTATCTGGTTCAGGGCCCGGTCGATCGGGCGGTCGACCGGTAGGCTAAACGGTCAAAAATTTAACCGTTGGCCGGTCGACCGGAAGGCCATTTCTGGCCTAGTCAGCAGCCAACGGGCAAATCTGTTTTGGGGGTTATAAATACCCCATTTGAGAGAGATTTTCTCCTAAGTTTTTCAAAGCCAAAATTCTGATCTTCTCTATTGTTTTAAGAGCTAGTTTCTCAAAAGAGTTTTTGTGTTTTAAAAGATCAATCTTCATTGTTTTAAAAGTGTTTTTGTTATTTCAAAGAAAATAGTCTTTTGGGAATTATTTTTGATCTAAAAATTCTATATCTTTTTGGAGAGTTTCCCAAGTGATTTTCTTTGTTAAAAACACTTTGTTTTCCACACTTGAGCTTATCATTCTATTCTCTCTATAGGATCCTTATTTTTGTGAAAAAGATTTGGTTTGTGATCTTTTGATCACTAAGTTGTAAACCCTCCTACTTTGTGTTATCCCTCTTGGGTAGAGGTTGATTTGTGGAGTGGTGGCTTTGTACCCTATCCCTCTAGTAAGAGGTTGATTGGTTGGCTTTGTGCCCATCCCTCATTTGTGAGATTGATTGAGTTTTGTGGTGGCTTTGTGCCTAACCTCTAAGTGTAGAGGTTGTGTTTGTAAAGAGAGCAGTTGTGTACTCCTGATTATTGTATTGCCCCAAATCCTCGGTGGAGGTTCCCTGTGTGGGAGTCCTGTGTGGACAAGTTAGTGGATTGGAAATCCTTCTGTGTGAAGGCGGGAACGTAGAGCTGTGTGCTCGAACCTCGAAACATATCGCGGTGTTTGTGTTTGATCCATTGACTCTTACCTCTCTCTCTTTTATATTGTGTCTTGCATCATTTCATATTGCTCATTCATATTATATGCTTGGCTTGTTTGTGTCTGCCTCACTTGTGCTTAACCACGAGAGCTTCATATAGCGCCTCAACTCTTATTCAGAGGAATCAAGAGGAGATAGTCCAGAGCCCTTAACCGGGAATTCGAATACACTCGTTGGTTGCATTAAGTGTTATTGCAATTAAGTTTTTAATTTTCGCATTTAGTCCATTAGATTATCCGTACACCTATTCACCCCCCTCTAGGCGTACTTTCACTAACATCTTGTGCAGGTACCTATTCAGCTTCTATCTCTATCAACCCTTTGGGCGCTTAATCGTCAGGTCTCTCGGCTGCGCCTAGTAGGCGAGCCTAACACTCAACGCTTTATAGCTAATTCCATCCAAGCATAGTTATGTCGTGGGTACGGCTTCATCACGGGTGATGCAGAGCTATTTATCCGCCACCACACACGTACAGTAGCTTCGCCGCAAGCAGTAACTAAGCCGAGCGTGATAGCCTTTAGCGCTGTGCGCTAGCTTCACTCCAGCTTTGTTTAAGCTTTCATTGAATATTCGTTTACTTGTTTACCCGCTTGCCTGCTTGATAATTCAATTATTATTCTTTTCTTGATGGTTGTGAAGAGTTTGAACCTGTACTTATACTATTTTTCAAATTGTACTATTTTTCTGTATTTGTATTGATCCCCTATATCAGTACTGTTTTTTTGTATTCGTACTTATCCTCTTTATTAGTACCATTTTTCTGTATCCGTACAGATCTCTTGTATCGGTATTGTTTTTCTATATTGTGACGCATGACAGTGATATCTACTTTGTTTATTACTTGACATGGTATCACTTGCTATGTTGATCACTTGACGCCTGACATGCTATTACTTGACATCTGTCACCTGTTATCATATCACCTATCATCTTTTTTATACTACTTATCACCTACCACCTTTTATATTACCAATTGACTTGTGATTATCATATTTTGGGAATTTTGTCCTGCTATCTTGTATTATATACAGTGGCATGTATTTTTAGTATTTATGTACTCCTGCTACTCCTGTAACTCCTGAACTTGTCCTGCTCCTGCTATTCCCATAATATGAAAATTACATAATAATAAACTATAAAAAGGCCAGCCTACATCGAGTAAGGGGAAACTGATGGACTTCAAGTGATGAATATATTTACAGTGATATTAGGTATGTTGTGCAATTAAAATTGTGGTTCTACCTGTGGGGCCTCCAGGTGTTATAAAAAGGCCAACATACATCGAGTAAGGGGAACTAATAGAATTCAAGTGGTGAATATATTTACAGTGGTATTAGGTATATTGTGCAATTAAAACTGTGGTTCTACCTGTGGGCCTCCAGGTGTTCCAAGGGGTGTGCTGCCACCCCGATTACTGACTTCTTGTAGGACATATAAATAAGACCATTTGCTCCTGAATCGCCTCGCGGTAGGTTCTGTATCAGCAATGGAACATCCTGGGTCATGGTTTTGGGTATGCACGGGACGTAACCTGTTGATTTCATCATCAATTTTCAATAACAACCTCAGCTTACTCATATATGAATGTATGTGTTAGGACGCTAAAGCACATACCTAATATATGGGTAGGACGAGTACTAATAATAACAAAGTGCTAATTAATAATTCATTATTGTTTTGAATTCGGGTCATATACACTCAGATTACGGGGACATGAGACATAATGTGTATATATATAAAGGTTTTCTTTTTTGGATTATTTCTTCGACTATTAGCCTTATGAAGCCGTAAACCGAGCTTGTACGACCGGTTTTGCTTGTATTCGGTATTATCAGTTTATCAATTTTTATCTACTTTATGATATTTTAGTTTGGGAGACAACTCTGAGGATACAGTGATGTAAGATATAAGGTATATATATGAGGGTTTTCTTGTTTGGATTATTCTTTTGAAGTACTAAACTCATGGATCGATAATTTGGGCTTGTATAACTGATTTTATCATATTTACTTTACTTGCTGCCTCATTGCCTGCTCTTGTATGCCTGTGCTCAAGACATAAATACCTGATTTGACTCAAATTTATTGACACATATGTGCTTATTCTTGCATGTCACTTGGCACTCATCTTGTCACTCGTTGGGGAGTTTCTAACTCCTTTGGATTTGCATGTCCAGATCTTGGAGATTCGAGCTTATGAATTCTCCTGATTGCTGATCAAAGATACGCAGCGGTAGCGTGGATCATCGGCAAATCGTCCGAAGCCCTTCCTTCCAGACCCCCTGCTCGTCTCTCGAGTTTTCCTTTTGTAACTCGTGAGCGCCTTTTGAACTATTCATATATCTCTTTGTATTCTCACATTTGCTCCTATCGGTAATATAATATTTTTGTAATATTGTGTCACTTCTTATGATAACTTTGTAATTGAACTCATATGCTGGAATTTATGCACCACGTACTTTCGTACTCTGATTCTTGTTTATACTGATGCTTAGCGTATATATGCGAGCGTATTTCTGACCTGCGATATACGTCACAGTAATGTCTCCATACTCGTGAAATCGGGGCGTTACACTTGCAAAGCTCCATGAACCTTTCATCTTGATATTCACCTCCATTGTCACTTCGCAAGTACTTGATCTTCCATCGTGTCTGATTCTCTACTTCGACCTTCATTCTTTGAACTTCACAAAGATTTCAGATTTTTCTCACATGAAGTAGACTCAAATCTTTCGTGAATAATCATCCATAAATTTTACGTAATAGCGAGCACCGCCATGGGATTGTCGGTGCCAGCCCCTGCATCAGAGTGAATGTAATCGAGAATCTCCTTCTCGCGGTTCTCCTTTTTATATAACTCTTGAAAGATACCTTGGTTTACTTCTCAAGTATACAATACTTGCAAAAGTTCATCTTGCAAGATTTTATGTTCTTCAATAATTTTCTCTTATGCAGTTCCTCCATAGCCCGCTCACTCATATGGTCAAGATGAAGGTGCCATAAATGATCTGTGTCATCCTTCGAGTTCTCTAGTGTGGGTATAGTAGCTTCACCAGAAATAGTATCTCCAAGAGCTTGTATAAGTTGTTCGAAAGCATCTCCTCTGGCATAACCACCATCGAGCCCTGGCAAATTTAAGCTTGTCTCCACTTGACGGATATGTATAGCCATTTGTATCAAGAGTTCCCAAGGAAATTAGGTTATTCTTTAGAGATGGAACATGTCACACGTTGCCAAAAGTATGAATAATGCCGTCATACATCTTCACTTTCACCGTGTCAATGCCAACAATCTTGCAAGCAGCATCGTTCCCCGTAAGGACTTCAACCTCCATTCTTTTTCTCATATGTGTTGAACGAATCCATGTTTGCACACATATAAAAAGTACAACCCGAGTTAAGAATCCACAAATCTGAATTTTTGTTACCTAAAGAAAGCGAAAGAAGTTCGACATTGTTCTTTGTGGCAACTCCAACCGTAATGGTGTTTTCAGGGTTCTTGCCTTCCTTATGTTCAGCTTTAAACTTCATGCAATATTTCTTTTAGTGACACTTCTTGTGGTAATAATAGCATTCCACATCTGTACGGCTTTTGGATTTTGATCTTGACTTCTATGGTTGTCAAACTTGTTATCTCTTTCCATGGATAGGCCCCGATAGTAATCATTCAACCCTTGATGAGTAGGCCTTTATTCTTCCTGTCATCACCCGTGCTCTTGTTTATCTTGACATGAGAAATGATGTCTTGGACAATCTCCTCGAGCCAAAAAGTCTCCTTGCCAAATACGATTATGGTCCGAAAATGCTTGAAGGACGATGGCAATGGCTGTTAGCAAAAGTAAAGTTTTGTCCTCCTGTTCGTACTTGAGCTCCACCCGTAACAAATTGTTCACACAATGATTAAACTCATTGAGGTGCTCCAAAACATCATCTCCTTCCTCCATAAGATGATTAAGCAATTCATCTTTTAGGAATAGCTTATTAGAAAGCATCTTCCCCATGTACAACTTCTCAAGTTTCTCCTATGCACCTTTGCGGTCTTCTCATCTATGACATTATATGTGACTTTATTGGAAAGATGTAGCCCAATGGAGCTATTTGCCTTGAGATCCGCCTTGTTCCAAGCCTCCACGGTCACCTTCTCAGGCTTGTGCTTGATGTCCAATATGCACATGTTGAGATCTTGTTAAATAAGAATGTTCTTCATCTTTCGCTGCCGTAGAGTGAAGTTGGTCCGCCCATCGAATGGTTTCAACTCAACCTTCACATCACCTACCATCGTCTTCTCTTCAGCATCACGAACACCCCAATCGAGCTCTGATACCACTTTGTTGGCGTTCACGATCAAAACGCCGCCGTCAGGACCTTCTTGATGACACTTGAAGCAGATAAATAAAATGATCAATGCAGCAAAATAATATAATGCAGAAACACAAAAGAACATAAGAATTTACGTGCTTGGAGCTCGGAGAGGGCTTCACTATATTAGAATCAACAAAACGATACAAGGCACACAACACACCCGACTACGCCAACTTTCGTCATACACAGCTCACACACCCACATTCTTCAAATTAAATGCTAGAGCCCTCCTTAAAAAAGAAAGAGAAACTCTCCTCCACTCAAAAATTTTCTATCTCTTAAGAGAAAACAAGTGGTACACACTTCTAACCTAGAATCAAGAATAGTCAAATTGCTTATCAATTGCTTATCAATTGCTTACCTCTTCACAACAAGGAGCATACCTTTTTATAGGCCTGAGCGAATCCTCCAGGTCCTCCTCGTTATCTTTCCACTTTTATGCATGTATAAGAACTCTTAAGAATTCACAAAATTAGTCAAAAAATCACAACCCTTTAAAATTCCCCATGTAGATTGATGCACACAAACTTTGAATGGATAGGGTAATTTAACTGGGGATAACTTCTTCAATACAGATCTGATTTGAGTGATTCAAAGCTTGACATGCAGATGGAATGATTCTCTAAAATTTTGTATTGAATACCGAGCCAAATAAAGACTTCAACATGCTTGAAATGTCCATGTAAAATTAAATTCTGTCACAGAAAATTATAGGCTAAAAATTTGACCAAGTACTTGACTGAACTCAAAACTTCTTGAATCAACTCGAACAAGTTAGAATATCGAGCCAACAGCTAACAAGAGGAAGATGGGGGTCCCATTGCTGATGACCGTGCCTTCACTTAATATCAAGTCACTGATGATGTGATATCAAGTCACAAGGGACATTATTATTAATCCTCACACAGGTAAATGTAATTGCACAGCCTCTATGTGATTAAACTACTTGTTTCATCTCTATCCTAATACCTAAGAAACTTCCCAAGAATGTCACATTGGAGATGGGTCAATTTGAGGTCAGATGAATCCTCAAGCCATGCTTTTGTCTTCTATTATGCTTTCTTTTCTCTTGCTTATATTCCTTAACATTGCGATCCAAGGAAATAGGCTTTTTACATCATGTCATTTCATATTTCTACAGCTATTCTTCCTAGCTTGTACTTTATTTGTTTTCTTTTATTCTATTACATTTTATTTTATTTTACTATTAGTTCTTCCTAGCTTCTTGAAGTACTTATGATGAGTTTGCAAATTATTTTCCAACATGAAACAGTCTGAAGTGCTAAAGTTGTCACTGTTTCTAACTATTAACCAACTGAGATGTTCTTTGACATGGTGATGTTTGCCTTGGTAGAAGCTGTCAAGCCTCATGTAGTAGTTCTTCAATTCGACCGTTATGGGAGAAATGTTCTCATGACTGTGGGTCTAATAAAGTCCTACAAAAACGGCCGAGCTTCTGCATGCAATGTGATTCGGGAATCAGGGTTACTTTAGCAGTTCTTCAAACACTACGAGGAAATTGTCGATTTTACTTTCTTTACTCATAGAAATTCTGCAAAGCAATTTATTAGCAACTATTACAAGGTGTTAGTTTTTTGTGCAGATGTGTAAGCTGTGTTGAAATAGTTTTCAATCTTTAGGGAAGCATGTATGTCTGTTGGTTTTTGCTCCAACCTTAGGAATATGTGAGTGTCCTGTAGTCTTGATCCGTTCGTGTTGCTTCCCTGTGAACAGTTTTCTGTGCATAACAATCTGAAATATACGAAACTACTGTTTCGTACATCCGTACATGAAGTTGCAAAACATTATTTTTCTTCTTTTTCTTTAGTGGGAACATGATGTGGCAAAACTATTTACTGACATATGATTATAACCATAATACTTGCCTGAGTTTTCAGATGACTGAAGTTAGGTTGACCACATGCCAAGTGGTTTTCAGATTAGGATTATGGCCATCTCTTCAAGGGTTGATGTTGTAAAGTTTAAACAATCTTTTTTATCACCCCCATTTTGACGCAGAAGGCTCAGATTAGGATTATGGAGCGAGGACGGTCCTGTTCAATTTGTAAATTCTACAACAAAATCTGTGCCAGCAGCTCAGTCCCAAATTGCTTCGTTGTTTCAGTTCTTGGGAAGAAAACATATCAAAAGAAAAAAAAGCGATAACACAAGTTTTGCAAATGTAAATTTTTTCTTTCTCTATTGCAGTGTAAAAGAAATCATTCCCTTTTTACATACAGCAATCTCTGTAACAAAACTACTCCAAATGCGCACACTTTACACTCAAAAAATCAGTGTGGTTTATCAAATGTAAGAAGCCAAAAAATATAAGGAAAAAAATGCAAAATTACATTCACACTTACCCAAAAAATTAGAATACACTCCCCTTCTCCTTGCATGAAGAAAATAATAAAGAAAAAGAAAGGAAAAAAGAAAATTTTCAATCTGTGCGTTGTTGCAGTAGGAAATGGAATTCAGAATTCTGGCGAAGTAGTGTTGGCGGTTCTACGTCTGATAGGTTGATGTCAAGCACTGACCGCGAAATGTCATCCAAAGAGAAAGGTATACTGCAATTTTAAGTTTTTTTTAGACGGGTCAGTTGAATAAAAGTTGCATCTAGACTAATTTTCTATGATTTATACAATGTTTACTGATCCAAAATAAAAATGGGCTATAAGGAACTTTAGGAATTGGGTTGTCGATGTCACCTTGAATCACCATCCAACAAGAATGAATTGTTTGGCATGTTCACTGAATCATCAATCATCATTGCTCTCATCTTGCCAATTACCTGAAATAATATAATTAGGTAATATCAATAATTGGTGATATGAATGTCTATTATTACTCTATTAGTAGTCAATTTCCTGTATGAACATAATTTCTTTGATGATAGTTTCTCCCCAGTTGGCGTGTTCAAATAATTGGGTCATGTATGGTATTATCCAAAAGTGAACTGGTTGGTGCTTCAGAGATATCTGAAGTAAATGAAGTATAGCCTTTTTTTTATTTTTCTTGAGAAAAAGGATGTAAATGAAGTATAGATGTACGCTTACATCTTTAGATAAACCCTGTGTCCCATACTTGTCATCCCAAAACATTGTTCCAATACGATATATCTGAGGAATACTCAAGTCCTGCAAGAGGAAAGTAAACCATTAGACATTGTACTGGTTCTAAATTGAGTAAAGGTTTATGTTTGTACTTACCGGACAAAGTTCACTTGTGATCTCCTCCAAGGATTTGTGAGATTTCTGATGCAAAACCTGCGAAGTTTGTATTGTGTTTTAGTCTTCAGTGGGGAGAAAAAAATGCATAGGTCAGCTACTGTGGTGATGAGATTATCTCACTTACCAAAAACCCAATTGCCTGTCTTATGTGTTGGAGCTCATCCCAGGATGTTCCAACAAACTGAAAGTGAAAATTTAGCATTATATCAGTTACTGTTTATTCGTATTCTAAATGGATTGGGATCCTAGACTGACTGACCTCGTCTGTTGCTTTCGAGCACCATTGTTCCAACTCTTGCAAGCCAGCCTTTACATACTCACCATTGCTAAATGAGCAGCACTCCCGGCGTAGTAGCAAGCTGCATAAAACGTTCGTAAAATATTTCTACTGAGAGTCTGAGATGATGTTCTTCTTTCAAGAAAATTACTTAAATGGTGATAGGACTACATTAAGTTGTTCAATAAAGGGATGTTAAATTTGGGGATGATTGAACTGTCAGTCAACCTTGTGATAAATTATATCAAATGAATTGAATAATCATGGTTCAGTACCTGTTAAAGAGTTGTACATTTATGAATGCGAATACTTGGTTGAAGGTTTTCCTTATGATCGTGGAAGGGACCTGCAGAACGCGAACATAGACATATGAAAACATATTTCCCAGTAAGTATTATGAATATTATAGAAAGAAGTGTTACTTACAAAATTGTCGCACAAAATGCTCAACATGCCATCTAAGCTCTTGACGATACTTTGCCAGTGAACACTGGATGCTTGCTTTGTGACTATGTTAGAATGAATGCTCCTGGATGATCCTCTGATTGAGCGCGGTCTTGCTGATCTTGGTGCCTGCAATTTTGGATTTTAAGGGTTCGTCATTTTATACTGCTAGATGGTTATCACTTTATGGTTATGTTTTTTTTTTTGTTAGAGACTTGCCTGGATGCACATTGTTAAGAATGGACTAATCTCTTTCTTGAGCTTATCTCGAATCATCCCATATATTTTCTCGACATAAGCTGTTAGATGTTGCTTAAATAGTAGGGCAGGGTATTTCGCTTCTACCCTTGATTGGGCATTGGAGTTGCCCGCCATTCCACTGTACCCACTAGAAATCTCCATTCCAGTTGAAGATGGCCGAGTACTCTAGAAGAAGAAGAAGAATTCAATCAGTAAACTATTAGTGAAAGAAATGGCAAGAAATTAGAGGGCAAGTCGAAAATATTCTAGTATAGTTTAAGGAAAGTCTTACTCGTGCCATTCTACTGAATAAGGTGACGGTTGCAGTTCTACTGCGGTTTGAACCCATAATTGAGGCATTGCTTGCTTTGAGAGTGTTTTGTAGGAGGAATAGGAGAGTGGAAGTTGTTGAGAGCCAATAAGCAAGTTCATTAATGCTATCCTGATTCTATAAAGAGAAAACAACCAATTAACAACACAAGAAAACATTAGTCCAAGGAAACATACTTTTTAAAAAAATACATAACTACAACTATATATAAAAATTTGTCTGAAATGCCCCTTTACATGTTCAGAGTATCAATTTTGTTAGTAGGAGGTCTTATGAAATTTATCAAGTTCAAGTTAGAATGTCATCTTCTTAGTGTAAATGAAATGGAAGAATGGACTTGAGGGGCCTGAAATACAGAAAATTACCTCAACTGATGACCTAATTGTGTGAATGATACGATCAAATATGTTTGTCTTCTCTGCTTCAAATGAATGCCACTGAAGCAGTGACTTGTAAACTATACATGCGGCAGCTGGCCTCCTGTTGATGAATCGCTTGTCTTCCATGAGGCACTTGATAAGAACATCATGGTTCTCCTGTAAGTAAAAGAAAAAAAATAATATGTAATTACGATTAAAGACCTTTATATGCAAAATATATACATTTTGGATGAAAATTTTCCTATATGATACTTCTATGTTAGAGGATATAAGTGATTGTTCACCGTACTTGTTGCCTGTCAGTAAGGGACTTCTGTTTACTTAGAGCCGGTAAAGGAGGGGAACAATCTTTGTTTCCTGTGAACAAAGAATTATTAGGTTATATAGAGTTTCTGTACAGTGTTGTGACCTTGAGATTTTTTTTTCAAGTTTATTAGACATACTTTAATAGGTTTGGGTTCTTCCTTCTCTGGATGCCCATTCTCATATACCTGAACCATTAAAAAGAGTAAGAAAGGCTCTCAAAGAAAGAAACATAATCGAAGATAGCCGAACATATCAGAAGTTTTCTAGAAAAGTATTTATAAAGATCGGTGATTAATTTATATACCTCCATGACTGGTTCTTGCTGTACTAACTCACGGGTGACTACTGGCTGGGTGACTACTGTCTGAGCGACTACAACCGCAGGCCTACTGCGAAGCAACTCGTTTTCTGATTCCAGTGCTGCAATTTTGCTCTCGAGGCTGGTAAACATAAGCCAAAGATGTTTAGACAGTTGAATATTATGTTCGTATCAGTAAGTGTCAAACCACATAAATGTGCCATTCATTATAGTTACCTTTTAATTTCTTCTGAGAGATCCTCATTTGTTGAAGCCACCAAGGCCTGCTGCCTTAAAACTTGGTTCTCAGACTCGAGGCTGGACAAGTTTGTCTCCAGGCTGCAATTTGCAGAATATTATGAGATATGTATAATTTTAGCTTGCAAATCCTTTTTTTTTCTTTTGACAGACATACCTCTCTATCATCTCTTGGAGCTGACTTAGTTTTGATTGAGACTCTTCTGTCTCTTTAATCAATGTTTCAGTCTGCTTTTGGACCTCTGAATATTTTCTCTCGAATTCCTCTGCCTTGCTCTTGAATTCAATTAGCTCCTCCTGTATTAACATAAATAAAAAGGTAAATCATGATATACACCTCTATCATGAGAATCTGTTTCAGCATTAGAGTTCATATCAGCCTCATTTAGTTCCATGAGAAGTTAACAAAATGATGAACCTCAGCACTCTACCTCTAGCTCTTTGTTTTTACCAGACAACAGCTCTAATTTAGTGTTGTCAACAACCGGAACCTCTTTAATGACAGGGGGAGCTTGCTCAATTGCTATTCTCGCTGCTTCTTTTTCCCTGATGATTGCAGCATTGGCTTCATCAAGCTTCTCCTGCATTTCTTGCAACGAAGATTGTAGCTTTGCAATCTCTTGCCTTTTGGCTTCCTCGAGATCAGTCTACATTATGTAGTAAAATATATTTATCATTAGATGTGAAATACAAAGCATAAATTACTGGAAGTGTTATCAGGAAATAAAAAGATTAGACTAGTATTGAATACCCTCGTATGCTTTTCAAAATCTAATCTCCATGTCAGTTCCTCTACTTTCTTTTCTAGCTTGTCCTTGGCTTCTTTGAGTGCCCCGGTCTCTCTTGCAGCCTATACGAAAACTTCTCATTAGGCACCTTCTTCATGGAAACAGGATTAGGAGAACTACATGCAAATTATGATTTTAGTACTATGAATTCCATCTCACCATTCGGAGCTTCCGGAGTTCTTTCCTTCCTACTCGTCCTCTCCATAGGCATTGAAGTATCAAACTGGCTTTCTTTTGCTGTAAATAAGATGAACGAGCTTTGTGTAGGCGCCACTGAGTCTGAAATTCATCATCAGAAGTAGATTGACGTAATTAATACCAGAAGAAAACCATAAATTCCTCAAAGCAATTCAAGTTAGCATTATCACTTGAATAATTATAGAAGCCTTTGTCCTCCTTTTGTGTCGGAACTCATTGCGTGCAGCCATTGCACGTAAGCCTGTTTGTATAACTATTGTTGATTCCCTCAATCTTGTATAGGCTGCCCGTGCTGCATGAGCTCGTGCATATTTCTGTATGCGGAGGGAAGCATCTTCTCTCCTCATTTCTTCATAAAGCCTTCGTGCAAGCCATGCTGGAAAATATACATAAATTATATCAGATCAACTTGGCAACTAAAACCTTTACTTAGGAAAATGAGTATAAAGTAATAATGAATAAGGACCTCTCCATAGCTTTTGAATTTTGATTGAGGCTTTCCGTAGGCTGATGAATTCTTTCCTTGTGAGATATGTTCGTATCTGCCTCTGGACAAGTCTTGCAGCATTTGCTAAGACTTCTATCCTTCGAGCATCAAGTTCAGCCATTTGGCCAGCCCTGAGGAACACTTTTGTTTTCCCTATCTGATAAAAAAGATGTTATTAGTTCTTTTTAGTATACAGAAGTTTATGTGACTTTATTTAGTGATAAAATGCTTATTCCAATGGCCTTTATTATGTACATGTTGCAGAATTAAGGTATCCACATGATGTGTTTTCTTTTTCCTTTTTCTCCAAGTATGATTCCTAAGTCCTTGTTATGCATTATGTCCTATTTGTTGTATTGTTTTGATATGGATAATTTTTGGTATACTCAGGGCATTGAAACTGTTGAGACATTTAGGTATATTTGACTAACTATGCATATATTTTATGGCTGAATTCCTTTCTTGGATTTGTCCCATTAACCCTCTGTAAGGGCAAGAAAAGAAAGGAAGAAACAGAGAAGTAAAGAAAAGGGAAGAAACAGAAAAAGCATGATGTTTTTTTTTTAAATATTAACTGAATCTTGTGAACTCTATAAAACCTTGACTGAATATTGTGGTATCACTATAACATAGTCCTACAATTTGTGGCTTCTTGAAACAATGAGATTGATCACTTGTACAATTTGTTTTCAGAAATTCAGAATTTTCTTTCTTAATTTGTACCTGATAGCCCTTCAACCCCATTCTGTCGCAAATGGCAGCACATGCCAATTTCTCATCAGAGCTGCAGCAGGTAAAGCAGTGCACATATTTAGAGAACTAAATTAGTCATAGAATCGCACTCATTCAGGATATCACATTCACTTGATACTAGATTGCATACCTATCTATAAGATCCGGTGCTAGCATTCCAAAACGATCAATGAACTCGTCAAATGTCCTTTTGGTTGGATAACCAGCACAACTGATCCTGATTGCCTCTAACACACCCTATTACATATATGCCATATAGAATTGATAAGGAGAAATACAATTATAGTTCGCATCTAAGGTGCGTACAAACTGGTTCTTGTATAGAATTAAAGCTTTATATGCTGCTCACCCCACATCTCAATTGATTCAACACATTAAAGTTCTCAAAGATGCCTGGCTTCAGAACAGTGTTGGGTTTCACACATCTGATGTAATGTGGCTCGGTTGTGCTCAGAGTTTCCATGAGTGCTTGCAGTTGTTGCTATATGCAATGTCACACCGAATAAGTTAGAGTAATCACAACAAAAAAATGAGAATGTAAAGTGACTCACAATTCACTTAGATTTATAGCCAATATGTACCTTAAATCGTGTACCAATAGACGAGAACTTGGACTGTTTAGAAGATTCTTCAGGCAGTGGAGGGAACAGATTCGCAACAAAGGGGCATTTTGAAGCATCCAACAATGCTTGGTGCTCTGCCACAACATAATCTTTGTTCTTATCAAGAAACTGGTCTGCTTGGTATGTAACCTGTTGCATTGGAGACAGTTTGAGTTCATTGATATTTTAATAAATTTATGGCTCAGCAGTTTTGTGCTTACATCTCCAGCATAATGGTTTATGGTGAAAGCAGTTCGAGCAAGTTTGGGCTTACTAAAACGCTTGTGCGCTTTATATGTTTGGTACATCTTCTGCGCAAACGTTTCATGAGTAGACTTTGGAAACATACTGCAGAATATTAGTTAAATGTCAGCATATATAATATATGAAGCATGGACATAGATACGATGCAACACGGACACGGGGACACGGAAAATCATTAAAAATAGAATATTGAGAACATGGTGATACAACCATGTTTATATGTTTAACCATATATAATATACATCAAAAGTTGTAGTGATTAGGATGTTTCTACTAAAATTAAAATGGAAGCAAAATAAAATCTAAACGATTAACGTTTATATCTTATAATAAAATAACAAAACCAAAAAAACTGAAAAACAATCTAATTAATGCCTCGCTTTGTTTGTGAGGCGTCTAGATTCTACTAACATAATATTGCTTACACCTAATGCTTTTCTTTTTCATATTTGTTTAAGTAATATTTGACTCTTAGGTGTCCGATACGTGATCTTTTATATTCTATTTTGAAGCCGGTACGGTATTGGCGGATGATTTTATATTTTTTTAATATCCTACACAACTTTGGATTATCCGATACGTGTCAGAAAAGGTTCTTGCAACATGTGTCTGACATGAACACAACACTCACTTTGAAGTGTTTGTACTTCATAATAAATAACTATATCGATAAATTATACTAAAGTATTAATAACTAGGCATTTCAAATCTCATAAGTAGTTATTAAAGAATTTTAAACCTTATTATGCTAATGTGGTGCATAAACATTGTGAAGCCATAAGCAGTGGAAGAATACTTTTTTACTGCTGACTGCATATCATTTAAATATTCAAAAGTGGGTTAACTTGATCCGTGTCTTCTTGCATTTACATGCATAATGTATCTATCCATGATGCGTTCGGTACTATATCTGATATGGAATAGGGAGACAATATGATATAAATAGAAGGATGCAAACCCGAAAATTTGTGGATATGAATACGTCGTGCATATGGTAGTCACAAATTTTATGTGTGCCTCTGTGCCAGTTTTCTTTTGTCTATAATATGAACTTTCTTTTATTGCAGATCTGTAACATGAACTAGTAAGTTTATAATGGAAAAATACATGAACAAATATTATGAAGTAGTTTTAAATTCAATAGTTATCCAAACCATTGTAATTCTTCGTTGATCATGGAAAGATATATAAAGGAATCTAGAAATCAAATGTAATTCCAAACCCATCATTCATGCATTAGATTTGATTTCAATGCATTTAGAATACATTATAAATTTTAGGATACAACAAAATAGTGGTTGTCACATATCATAAAGTATCCGAATATCCAAAATATCGGATACATATCTGATACTAACAACAATTTTGGAAATTTCTTAAAATTTCATCGTTTGTGCACGAAGGTGAACAAACAGAAAATACGTATGCACATTAAAACAGACAACAACAGATAAGTCACTAGTAATGGAATACTAGTACCATACCATGCTTCATCAAGCAGCGCAATTATTCCTCCAGGTTTCTGCATAAAGATACAAAACATTAGTGACATATCTTTCTCTGAAACTAAATGATGTAGTCCCATAATCATACCCCTAAAGTTATTTTAAGAACTAGCTCATATATGTGTACCTTTTCTATAAGATCAAGCACATCTTGGTTGTCCACAAATTCAACATAGCTCCAGTCTATCTCTTCTCTTGTATACTCTTCTTGCTCCATCTTAAATACATGCTGCAAAAATTCATGCTTAAATGGTCTTAATGTGCTTGGTTTCTCCATGCAATATATAAATTGAAAATGAGGATGTACATACCTGATTGAAATGTTGTTGCAACTTCTCGTTCGTTAAGTTAATACATAGTTGCTCAAAACTGCCATAAACTCAGTATATTTCTTATATTGATCATATTGGTGGTGTAAATGTGTATCACACAATCAGAATAATAAGTTTGAAGTTTTACCTGTTGATCTGGAAACTCTCAAATCCATAGATATCAAGAACTCCAATTATACTTTTTGCAGTAGGGTCCTGACCGATTGAACTGTTGATCTTGTCTACTATCCTGCCATAATTAAATCAAAGAAGCCCCTAAAAAATTATTTGAAAATAGAAAGTATATGGCTTTGTGTGTGTGTCGTACATGTTTTATGTGTATATGTCTAGTTGTGGTCTTTTTCCCCTTTTCTTCCCTCTTTTTTTTTCTAGCGGGAATGGGGTGAGGGCATTAGCGAAAAATTCAAAAAAGAAAAAAAGATTTTGAAAATGTAATTCTGACAAAACCCTATGATGGTCATATATGAATATTAGGATATTAAAAAGAAAGTTTATTCTTATGCATGTGAAAACAAGCACAAGACAGCAAAACTAACTTAACACAACATCAGGAAATAAGTTTTGGGCTTTATATGAGTAAATTTGTTAAGTAGTGATAGTGTCCTTTCTAATTTTTCTTTTGTTGTCACTTGTTTGATAATGATTAAATGAAAATGAGGAAAATTTCTTGATACTTTGAGAACTTTCCACAATAAATATTGGGACTATGGTTTAGCATGCCATATTTGCTCTACATTTTGGACCATAGTCAGATACTAGGTCATATGCTTACCAATCAAATAACCTCGAGTAAACCGTCTTTGCTAGGGCATCACGGTTAGATGCAGCTGAATCCGGATCTAGAGGCTTTGTGATGTTACCATCAGGAGTAACTATCACACGCTTACAGAGAGAGTCCTCGAGTGCCTTCTCATCACACCTGAGATAAAATTAGAGTGTTGCATAGGGACATGAGAATCCAGACAGGACCATAGAGAAAACTATCAGGCACATGGTATAGATTCACACATTAAAAGCTCCGCAGCAGTTTTGAGATGGAACAAGGACTTGTCATCCTTCAACTTAGATGAATCAGTTTCCTTCCCTTTGGCAAAATCTATGTTTCCGAGGTGAAGGATTGCTGCCACAACACGAAAGATAGCATCCTGCATAAATCGAATCAAATTTCTTCAATCCAGGATACTTATTTAATAAAACTTAAATGTTAAAAGTTTTGAGTCATCACCTGCTCTTCCTGGTTTATCCCGACAACGTCCATAGCATTTCTAGTTTCCAGGTATTCTCTTGCATCATCAACATTCGCAACTTCATAACAATTTGTTTGGTTTAGATAATGGAACGTTCTTGGATCCCCGACCTTAAACCTTTTGACATCCTAATAAAAGGGTTCCGTGTTGGTTTAGAATTCTTTTTTCTTGTAAATATGAGTCCGCAATCAAATGAAATTATGGATATATATGATACCTCTGGGGGTGCTGAACAAAGCATGTAAAAACAATGGTAGTTCCTCTCAGGATCATTCACTTGACAAACTCTGGATCGCTCAAGAAGGTAGGTCCTAACCGCCGCTCCTGAGATCTTTCCATACTTGTCAAATTGTATCTCGACGAACTTTCCAAATCGACTGTTTGAATGATCAACTTCTCATGTAAGTACCCACTAGGCATGAATCAATTTGGTTATCTTTGTATATAGCATCGAATATTGTGTTACCTGGAATTATTGTTCTTCACTGTTTTGGCATTGCCAAATGCTTCCAGTACCGGATTAGACTGCACCGTGATGCATCAAATTCGTCATTCTTTACATTATCATATTTCATAAGAAAATCGATGAACTTTATATGTAGAGAATCGTAGTGTTAGAACTTCACCTCCAGGACTTGTTGCTCTACTGTTCTTCCCTCTGTGCCTGATCTCCCACCCATGTAAGCAAGATATCTCATGAGCATCTTTGTGGTCTCCGTCTTCCCTGCTCCACTTTCTCCACTGACCAAGATCGATTGGCTTCCATGTTCATTTATCATAGCCCTGTTATGGACACAAACCACATGCACTTGCATATGAGTTCATTCGTATCAACTAGATGATAAAGATAAAAAACTTTGGTTATATTTACCTGTAACAAGCATCGGCTACTGCAAAAAGATGAGGGCTTAGCTCCCCAAAGGCAGCACCCTTGTACTGTTCCATCATGTGCACATCATAGAGATGCGGAAGCCTTCGAAATGGGTTGACCGCAATCAATATGTTCCCAGTGTAAGTCTGCGGAGATCATAGTAATTAGACTTTTGCATGCGTCTTTCTACCTTTAAAAATTTGAAGATGAAGTACTTACATATATTTCATTAAGGGCAAAGCGAGAAGCAAGATTTTGAAGTACTCCCGGTTCGTGGAGGTAGGCCAATTTAGTCATGTCATCAACCCCAGCCGGAGGAGCTTCAGTGTCCTTTGGGTAGATACTGGAAAGAGTAGCCACAACCTATGCACAATTGCGCAAAAGACTACGTTATAATGTTAAACTGGTAGAATAAGATACATTGCATATCAATAGACTAGCTATGTAATCTACACTATACAGAAGCATATGCATTTCTCTGAACATCATCTTTTCTCAAACTCACGGGAGTATCAGCAACTCAGAGGTTGAGTATTTGACATTAGAGATTGCAGAAATAGCAGTTATGCTACCAATATTTTCTAGAAGATAAGCTACTCTTGCCACTGTAAGAGAAGTTCATCTATTTACTCAGCATAAGGGACATATATTTAGGGGAAATATGTGCAAAATGCCATTCAATCCAATGAGGTAATAGATTTGATTACTTACAGAGAATAAACCAAGAAGATATAAAACTAAGAATTAGATATTGGACAGCTTATATTAGCAATTATATTTTCAAATTATCTGAGCATAAAAACCCATTCAGGCAGCATCGATCTCAATCTTCTGTATCTTACTTTTCTCAGACTTAATCTGATATAAAAGATCTACAGAAAACTCATATCAGTAGCTTCTGATTGTTTATCTTTTCGAAAGTTAACGACTAGGCCAGAAGAAATCAATTACTGCTGATCACTACAAATTTATGCTAACTATATCATAATCTATGTCAAAACATAAGTAATCAATTGTAAATGACTAAAATATGTCATCAAAACCATATTGAAAATTAACAGGTAAACAGTATATTCAGTTGAGTTTGATATTGATCAGTAGGTTCTAATTCTTTAATCCCTTCAAAAGCTACTAGTTCTGATATCCCCAAATCAGAAAGTTATCTAATAATAACCAATGAAGGCTAAAACCAACAAAAGGGAATTCCAAGAACAGGATATGAAGAACATGAAGACTAGAGAAAGGGATCCAAATCCAAAATTCAACTTCTCATCATAAAACTCTCAAACTTTGATCTCTTCTCAGGTCTAAGTTGTCAGCCTCACTGTTCTCTGATCATAAGCAATCTAAATAAACAATCATAATCAATCACTTGATCACTAGAGCGATCGAAATCTGAAAGAAGTTTTAATCGGTGATCATACTGTTTTTCCAGCGGTGGTGATGATTGTGGCATTCCCTCCTCTAATCTCGGTGACCTCTCCGTCGATCCAGGCCGCTTCCGGGTCTTCCACCCACACGTGGGACCCGACGATGATGTTCACCGGAGTTCCCTGAAGAAAAAGAAACAAACTCAGAAGCAGAGTCAGACCACTGTATGCATAGAAAAGTTACAGAGTGATCAAAACCTCACCATGGTTTGGATTCTGTGCTTGCTCAGATCATGCGCAGAGAGAGAGGTTTCCTTTATGAAGAAATGAGTGAGATTGGAGAAGAGGAGAGGAAGAGCAAGGGAAGGGGAAAGCAGAGTATGTGAATGGAATGAAGAAGCTGGTGGTGGTGGTGAACCTCAAAACAAAAAAAAAATAATTGATTAAAAAAACAAAAAGGTTTAGAGAGGAGAGGGGCCCGCAGCCAGCCTTTCAGCTCCGCCAGGTAGGATGCTGACGTGGCAGGGGCACGGGTGCTGTTTGGCTCGGCTGGGTTTTAATTGGGCTGGTTAAGATTCTCCGGGTATATTTGTCTTGTCGGCGGCGGTTATTTTTCGGGGGCCAACTGTCTTTTTTCTTGGAATTTTTCGCGGGGCCCACATGAAGCCGACTGTAGTTATTTGCGGGGATTGGCTGTTTGCTGTTCTGACTGGGACAGGTGATGGGTCTCCATCGGCTTGGTTGCTTGCAGGGTTCATGCACTCAACTTGGATTGAGTGCAAGTGGGTCAGCTGGGGGCCCGATGAGACCCATTCGGGCATCTGCGAAGGCTGAGACTTTGGATCCCAAAATCAAATTACGGGTCCTTTAAATAATTAACGATAATTGAATGGTGTGACTTTGACTTGTTCTCATATTTGATTTCTAAATATCTTTTTCTATAATTTAAACAAAATAATAATGTTGTTGGAGCATGTGTTTTTAGTCTGAGATTGTGCCAACAATTTACAATAATGTTGTTTGAACAACTTGATTAGAAATGTAGGTATGATGGAATGTAACGACCGTGAGTTCAATAAGAAAGGAGACTTGTCTAGAAACTATATTCAAAATGTAATATTAGTATTACATTATCATGAGAAGAACTAATGAGAAAATTACATCTGACACAAAATATGAAAGAATCCCCTCGTAGAGAGTCAGAGTAACACCATGCATCTAAGAGTTAAGGATAGATTGTAAGAGATCCTAGATTAAAATCATGACAATAGCAAAAAAAAGATTCCAAATATTAGTTAGTTAACTATCAAGTTTCTCCATTCAATTCTTTGTGGATTATCTTTTTTTTTAAATTAACTGCTGTAATATTCTTCTTTTACTATGTGGTTATACAATGTCATATTTATGATTTTTCATCACTGTTTGCACGAGTTACCTCTTTATTAAAAGTACTACTCAAATAAAATATTAAAAATATGAATGCCATCTTAACTGCTTCCCTACCGATTATTTTATATATATAAAAAACAAAAAAAATATAATAATGACAAAACATACCAATCTAAAGGTCGGCATCTCTGTGAAATCCAATTATCTATGCACCAAAATTCCCCAATTGCAAGACTTTCCCCTTTTTTTAAAAAAAAAAAATATCAACTCACAAAATAATCTAAAGCCAAGCTAAGCCACCAAGCCAAGTCAAGGTCATTTTTACATAATTCCAAACATTCTGGTATGTGGGCCCCATCCTCCAAAGAAGAAGAGAGGCGGCAACATCACTCAAAGCGGGAAGGGGGTGGCAGCGGGTCCCACACATACCTTTTTCCAGTAACCCAAATACTTAAAACACCCGCCCCTTTTGGACTCACACCGTGTTGACCCCACTTTATAGGTTAGGTGAGTGTGTGGGTGTTCTCAAATCTTTGTCAGCTGTAATTTAAGGTGGCTTTTTGAAGAGCTTTGAAATCTTTTTGGGCGGTGAGAGAAGTGGTAAACAAATGGGAACGACGGTCCACAGGCCCTTTCGGCCCGTCCAGATCTTTTCCGGACCGTCAGATCTGACCGTTCCCACGTGCTGAATGAATTCCACACGTGTCTGCGTGGCTGGCGTGCCGGGTTTGGGTTCTAGAAATCTAGTGGGGGCTGGAGCCCACACTCACCGCTCACCCGACCCGGTCTCCGTTCTCTTGATTTGGAGTTTTGGAGCTAGTTGATCAACTGATCATATTAAATAAATTCATGTTTAAATAGGGGAAAAAAATGTGTGGCCAATGAAACTTATGTTAAATCAAATGTATCTATATAATATAGAGTTAGGATGAAATTGTGTCAGGAATAATTATGTGCTAGTCACATGGAAAATAGAATCACGAAAAGAATATGAGGCATAAAGTGATAAAAATATGAGGTATTAAAGTGCAGCTAACTTGTGTTAATACCATTGTAACAGAAATATGATACCATGCGGTTTAAGACCGGCATGCTAAACAATAGACATCGATTTAAGAGCTGATGTCTATGCGGGTGACGAAAAAAGTTTGACGACTTTTCATGTCGGTTTATAACAGATGCCTAATCTCTAGTTACTACATCGGTTATTTTTAGAACCGACATTGAAACTCAATTTTTTTTTTTTTAAAATCGTGGGAACCCTTCGGGTGACTCCAGTCCAAATGGATCTGAGCATCGCCATCTCCAGCACCGATGGGCGCGCCTCCGTGGACGCCATGATCGTCCTCAACCAGATTGATCAAAAATCAAAACATGAATTTCTCTTTTGAGCAAAAATTTCAGCCAAATTGATCGGGACAAAGAAATAAAAAAAAAAATTATCAAATCTAATAAATCTATTACTCAACAAATCCCAAATCTAATAAAACTGAAAGCCAAGGATACAAAAACACACACAATGATCACAACATCATCGCCGAAGCTAGAATTCCTCTGGGATTTGTTGCTTCATACAAAAACATACAAAAACACTCTGCCGAGGTCGACGAAATCACAACACGATCACAACATACAAAAACACTCACTCACGCCATGTCTCGTTCAGCATGCCGCTGAGGTCGACGCCACTGAGGTCTCATCTGCACGTCGCTGAGGTCTCGTTCAACGATTTCGTCTGCATGCCGCCGAGGTCTCCAGGCTTGGATGCTGCTCCAAATCTGAATTAGTTGAAGAAATTGAAGAACAAGAGAGAAGGGAAAGATTTGTTTATTAAAATACAGGTGCATGTGATGAATCCTTGGATCATATCACAACAGTAATCCGCTTCAAAGATGAGCAGCCAGTGGAGGGATCCGCGTCAAAAGGGAGAGATTTCGCGGTTCTTTACATGGAATCACAAAATTGTATGCAGTAAATTAATCTTCAAGGAGGGATGAATAGGATCAAACTCATATTCTTTCTGTGCTTGCAACATGAAGTTGCTTGCCACACCAAAAATGGTACTTTGCTCGCGGCTTGCCACCTTGTGCGTTTGTACGCTTCACGGGACAAAATGGACATTGTACCACCCGAGCTTTTCCAAGAATATATCCACGGGTGGGGAACATATATTGCCACCCCTAAGAATGTGGAAGATACCCTATGGATTAGGACACCCGAAATTTTATTAAGGCACACCCAAATAATTCAAAAAACCTCAAAACATGCTCTTCTTCTTCCCTCCTCTCCCTCCCATACCGGCGGACCCCGACCCCCCCTCGTCGGCGACCCCCCTCCTTCCCGGCCAATCCCCTCTCCTCCCCCCTCGTCGGCCACCCCCTCTCCTCATGCCCCCCTGCCGGCCAAACAGGGGTGGGGGGGGGGGGGGGGGAACGCCGGGGGATTTTGGGGGGAGGGGAGAGACCGGGGGAGATGATCGAGGAGGGGGAGGGAGAGGGCGGAGGGGGTGCCAGAGAAGGAGGAGCAGGGGGATCGCTGAAAGGAGGAAGCAAGGAGGATTTTTTTTGAATATTTCACCATAAATAAAAATGTAAAAAATAATAATAACATACTTGTAAAAATTTTGAGTGCTTTCACCATCATTACTGGGAGTGGCAATATCCGCCCCCACACTTCTTGGTTGGCTTCCGTGCAAGTCAGTTATGCATAGTAGAAGGGAATTATTCATGGCACTAATATATTCAAACAATCCCTCTAAAGTGGAATCACAAGATTCCACATGGAATTGAAGTGTCACGTCAGTTTTTTAAGGAACAGATGTGAAATATTTTATTTTTTTTCAAAAAATATTCCAATCCTATGCTCTTTTTATTTTCAAAATTGTCATTATTTTTTCTTCACGTCAGTTCTGAAAGTACACCTAGAGGGGGGTGAATAGGTGTACGGCTAATCTATAAAAAATAATGCGAAAATTAAAAACTTAATTGCAACACACTTAGTGTAACCAAAGAGTGTAGCCGAATTCCCGGTGAAGGGCTCTGAACTAACTCCTCTTGATTCCTCTGAATAAGAGTTGAGCTGCTATATGAAGCTCTCTTGGTTAAACACAAGTGAGGCACACAAACAAACCAAGCATGTATATGATATGACAATATGAATCAATGCATAATGTAAGAGAGAGAGTTAGAGAAAGTGGATCAATCGCAAACACCAAGATATGTTTCGAGGTTCGAGCACACAGCTCTACGTCCCCGCCTTCACACAGAAGGATTTTCACTAACTCGTCCACACAGGACTTCCCACACAGGGAACCTCCACTGAGGATTTGGGGCAATACAATAATCGGGAGTACACAACTCCTCCCTCAACTAATACAACCTCAACACTTAGAGGCAAGGCACAAAGCCACTCAAACACAATCACCTCACACTTGAGGGATTCCAACACAATCTCCACCTCTCACTAGAGGGAGCCAAATACCACTTCCACTATCACCTCACACTTGAGGGATATCAACTCAATCACCTCTCACTAGAGGGATATCACAATCAAAGGAAAGTTTACAACTTAGTGGTCTAACAACCACAAACCAATTTTCTCACTAAAACAAAGATCTTATAGATAGGATAGAATGATAAGCTCAAGTGTGAGAAATAAAGAGTTTGAAAATCAAAATCACAAAAAAAAACTCTTGGGAAAACTTCTAGAATTGTTATAAAAATGAAGATAAAAAATAATCCCAATGACTTTCTTTTTTTTTTGAATTTTCCAACCCTTTTAAAACAAATGAAGATAGATCTTTTGGCTCTAAAAACTCTTTTGAAAACTTGTATCAAAACACTTGTAAATGGGAGAAATTTAGCTCTTGAAAATCTTGGTAAAAAACAACCAAGGATTGGGGTTTAAATAGGCCCAATCAAAATCTGCCCGTTGGCAGCTGGAAAGGGCCATTTTACCCGGCCGGTCGACCGACCAACGGTCAAAAATTTGACCGTTGAGCCCAGCAGTCGATCGCCCGGTCGACCGTACCCAGAACCAGAGAGCAACGGCTCTCTGGCCGATCGACCGCCCGGTCGACCGAGCTGGATACAAAGAGCAGAGCTCTCTGTCCGGTCGACCGCCCGGTCGACCGGAGGCATTTCCAAAGAGCAGAGCTCTCTGGCGGTCGACCAACCCGGTCGACCGGCCTCCCCAGTAAGGCTGCGTGCACGTTCTGTGCACGTCGGCCGACCGGCCCGGTCGACCGCTCATGCTACAGTCGACCGGCCCGGTCGACCAGCAGTCAGCCAGCCTGACAGATTTTGGGACTAAAAATCTTATGTGTTTTATCTTTTATAAAATCCCATAAAATCACATAAATTCCACAAAAATCAGTTCATGTTATATCTTTAAAATACAAACATGTTTGAGTAAAAATCAAATCATGTTACAAACATTTTGAACTATTTTTGTGACTTGAAAATTTTGCCTTAAACCAAATTCTATATTTTCTAAAACTTAGATTTTTGAAATGAAAATCCGATTTTTCAAAACACATGTAAATACAAAAACATGATATTTAAACAACTTTGAAACATATAGTATATGGATAGAATCCAAATATACATGAAAGAGATATATCAATATTTTTGACATAAATCCGAAAATAAGTTTTGTTTAAATATAAAATCCAAATACATGAATAGTGTATCAAAATAAGTTTTTCTAAATAGATGAAGCATATATGTATATAGATCAAATCTAATATACATTAAACTATGTAAACTTGTTTTGATTCAATTCTATTCATGAAGACAAGATCGGTTACACCGAAAACCAAAACCAATAAACATGAAACTTAAAACAAGTGTGTGTTGTGAACTTAAGCATATCACACTATCTAATTTTTACAATAGATCTAAACTAAATCTTAACTAAACAAATCGAAGTCTTCTTGTAGAACGCCGTCTCCAAATGGACTCGATCCAAACGCGATTCCCCGAGCTTGACTCTAACCGAGTGCTAGATATGAACTTGACGCTCCAGCTCTTGAATCACCATGTGAAAGCTCCAAAACACCTTTGTTTAAACTAATCACCTACTAATATCTTGGTTAAATATCTGAAACTAAATATCACAAAATTATTAGTAAACTATAACTACATGAGTTAATCATCATCAAAACTAGAGTGGAAGGCCTCTGGGCCAACAATCTCCCCTTTTTGATGATGACAAAACTCATGGAGTTATATATGCATGGATTAAAGTTAAGCTTCAAGGAAGCTCCCCCTTAGCTCATGCATAGAAATAAACAATAAGATATGCAATGAATGTTAAACATAAATATGCATAAACATGCATAAAACAATAAAATAAATATGCTCTTGATACCAAAATTTTAAAATAAATTACTTCTCCTCCTTTTTAAAATAAACATGTTCTTTAAATACCAATTGAAAATATAAACTTAAAATAAACATGTTCTTAATTAATTGCTCTTGATACCAATAAAAATTTCAATTGAAAGATATTCAATAAAAGCTCTTGATACCAATTGAAAGATAATCAATGAAAAGATAATCAATGAAAGCTCTTGATACCAACAATAAAAATTTTAATAAAAGTTCTTGATACCAATAAAACAAAACAACAAAACATGTTCTTGATACTAATATCCATGCTCTTGATATCAATATCAACAAAATATAAAACAAACTCTCTCGATACCAATATGAAACAAACTTTGATATAAACTTATAAATAAACATGCATATATACTCAAATACTTCTCCCCCTTTTTGTCAATCATCAACAAAGGGTTAAAGAAAACAATGTTCTCCCCTTTTTGTCCGAAACAACAATCAACAAGGGGTGAAATCAAATCAAAACATTATGTGCATCATGATACCAATTGAAAATAAATAAAACATACCAATTGAAAGTATATAAAAACATTTTGAAGAAACCAACCAAAAAATTTTGATATCAATTGAAAGATGTAATCATATAGGTAATCTTGATACCAATTGTAAAAATTAGTATCAATTGAAAATATTTTACACTTTTGATACCAATTTGAAAAACATAAACAATCTTTTTGGTTAAACACTAAACTCATTTTACAATAGAGATACCAAATAGAGAATAATATCAATTTAATATTTTTGATACCAATATTGAAAATGAGACATATACCAATTGAAAATAGTTTTCATTAGGAGCGTATGATACCAAATAAAAAATCAATATCATTTTTCAATCATTTTTCAATATAAAGTGTGGGAGTAAAATACCAAATACAAACAAAACCAATAGAAAGGTGGAATATAAATTTTCTCCCCCTTATGAAATACCAAACAAAATGATGTATAAGCTTGTATAAGATGCCAATTGAAAATAATCAGTTGAAATATAATAGTCATTAAAGAAATCAAACTTAGCATAACCAAAATTTGTGCTCAAAGATATAGAGATATAGTAAGCACAAATAAAATACATATATATGTATGAAAAATGAATACCAATCGAAATTGATACTATTTGAAGTGTAAGCATACATATATAAAAACATATATGAGTATACAAAAGGAATGTCAATAGTGATACCAATTGAAAAGATACAATGATATCAATTGAAAACAAAATAGGATCAAGTGTATAACTCATACTTCCTACCACCCATTTCATGCACATGTTTTAAATAGATTTTCAAGAATGAGCATACAAGGCATGGCCACCCAACCAGCCGCCCTTTAATGGGTAGAGGTTTTCAAAAATAAGTTTGAAAATAATATAACATGTTTGAAAACTCTACCAAATGAAGAATACGAACTAGTTTTATGAAAAACTTGTAAGCTAGTACGAAATCCTTCAAGTAAGGAATAAAACAAGAATATATTCCATAAATCATGAAAATCGCTAAACTAATGTCACTCAAAATCTATATAGCATATATAATATTCATGAAAACAAAATCATAAGAAAACATCAAGTAATATGAGTGTACAAGTTTTGTGAAAGACATAGTCATAGAAATAGGAAATAAGCACAATATGAAATTCCTTAAAACATGAAAATCATCAAAACTAGAAATCCTTCAAGGTATATGTATGTCTTGTACAAACTAGAGTATACATACAAATTCAAATATAAACGAGTCCACAAAAGTATATGCATGAAGGCAAGTGGCTCAAGGATGTATATGTATAACTAATAGTTTAGACAAAATAGGCATATACATGAAGTTAAATATAAACATGAAAACATGTACACAATGGGAATACAAGTCAAAATGTATGAATCATCAAAACTAGACTATACTAGTACATCTAATGAGTACAAATGAGCATTCAAGTACAAACATATAATAATCTATTTGTAGCTCACTAGTTGTACAAGTATATATCCAAGTTTTAATGAAAACTAACATCTAAACAAGTAATCAAAACATGAAGCATAGAAACTAAAACAAAACTTATATGATCATTATGGTAAATGAACATGCATTAGATCTATGATATACACAATAGCTAAAACACATATGAGAACACAAAGATATAAGTCCATATTAAACATGGGTGGTCAAATACTAATCATGTATGTCATAGGACTAATAAACATGGCATGTGGCATAATGAGCATTAAAACATGACATGCTAAAAATCAACAATATGAGAAGCATGTAAACATAATGAGGAGTAAGAGATCGTTACCAAAATCGATAGGGCACATCTCCATATCTCCAAACCATGGTGGTCCTTCCACCAAACTCCCCTTGAAAGTGATGCATCCAAATTGTCCTCTTTAAACTCGGAACGCATCCACCTCAAGGCACCATCACTCTCACGTCATGTGAGAGCCCACACCCACATCAAATAAAATAGGAGTGATTTTTGGTACCCATACTCTTTTGGATCCATGGGGGTTAGCTCCTTTCCTAACCCAAACAAATTTAGTTGCTAAATTTGAATCATGTATACGATCATAACAAAACTTAGCAAGGTGGCCCTTACATCCACAGTGTGTACAAGTGTACACATGAGCATACATACTGTGATGAGTGTGAACGTGAGGAGCATGTGTATGCCGTGTATGGTGTGCATGCATAGAAGGAACTTACTTCTTTCGAAACATAGATTTCAAACGTGAGTGGTTCAAGGCACAATGACTCAAATGGAGCCCAAACATTCAACACTCTTCTTAAGCATAGATATATCATTTTCAATTATAGAAGAGGTGCATGCAATGAATACACTAGATGGTGAAGTTATACTAGCATGGCAAACATGTGTGTCATTTTTCAAAGAAATATTTTTATTTGAAACAATTTCCAATTCCTTTGAAATAGAAACAATTTTCATTTTTAAAGATTCATTTTCTTTTACAACAAAATCAACTTTTGAAGATATAGCCTCATTTTTCTTTAAAACATTTTCACAATTATTTTTACTTCTCAAAATTTTGTTTTCATTAAGGGCAACTTCAAGTTGGGATTTAAGTGAGTCATGTTCACTTGAAATCTCAACCTTCTCTTATAAAGTCAAATCAAGTTTTGAACACAAATTCTTATTTTCTTCTTTTAGTCCAAAACTCTTCTTTTTAAAAGATTATATTTTTCTAACAATTTTTCACAAACAATTTAAAGTTCTTCATTCAAAGCATTGGCATCAATATAATTATTACTAGAAGAACTAGCATCATCATCATCTAATTGAGTTTATGAGTTTACCTCAAGGGAATCTTTCCCTTGGACCATGTAGCAATGTTGCTCGGATTCTCCACTAGATTCATCCTCTATAAAGGTTGGCGTTTGAAGCTTGGAGGAGGTCAACGTGTTCCACACTGCAAAGGTGAATACAATGAGAAACTAAGCACAAATATTCTTTGTTAAGCGTGCTTCTAAGTGCCGTTAGGGCTTGTGCATTGGCCTCTATATGCTTACTATTATCAAGATAGGATTTCTTGGTAGCGGCAAGGAAAACATACAAGCCTAGGGTTTTTAGGTACATGGACATCCTAGCCTTCCAAATAACAATGTTGGAAGTATCAAACATAGGTGAGGTCATGAAGTCCATGAGTGCAAACTATATGTGTGCAAATACAAATGATAGATTAGCAAATCAAGATCACACTCCTAGGTGGTTAAACCTAATTCAGGAGCGTAGGCTCTGATACCAATTGAAAATATACCTAGAGGGGGAATAGGTGTATGACTAATCTATGAACAATAATGCAGAAATTAAAAACTTAATTGCAACACACTTAGTGTAACCAAAGAGTGTAGCCGAATTCCCGGTGAAGGGCTCTGGACTAACTCCTCTTGATTCCTCTGAATAAGAGTTGAGGTGCTACATGAAGCTCTCTTGGTTAAACACAAGTGAGGCACACAAACAAACCAAGCATGTATATGATATGACAATATGAATCAATGCACAATGTAAGAGAGAGAGTTAGAGAAAGTCAATCAATCGCAAACACTAAGATATGTTTCGAGGTTCGAGCACACAGCTCTACGTCCCCGCCTTCACATAGAAGGATTTCCACTAACTCGTCCACACAGGACTTCCCACACAGAGAACCTCCATTGAGGATTTAGGGCAATACAATAACCAGGAGTACACAACTCCTCTCTCAACCAATACAACCTCTACACTTAGAGGCAAGGCACAAAGCCACTCAAACACAATCACCTCACACTTGAGGGATTCCAACACAATCTCCACCTCTCACTAGAGGGAGCCAAATACCACTTCCACTATCACCTCACACTTGAGGGATATCAACTCAATCACCTCTCACTAGAGGGATATCACAATCAATGGAAGGTTTACAACTTGGTGGTCTAACAACCACAAACCAATTTTCTCACTAAAACAAAGATCCTATAGATAGGATAGAATGATAAGCTCAAGTGTGAGAAATAAAGAGTTTGGAAATTAAAATCACAAAGAAAAACTCTTGGAAAAACTTCTAGAATTGATATAAAAATGAGGATAAAAAACAATCCCAAAGACTTTCTTTTTCTTTGAATTTTCAACCCTTTTAAAACAAATGAAGATAGATCTTTTGGCTCTAAAAACTATTTTGAAAACTTGTATCAAAACACTTGTAAATGGGAGAAATTTAGCTCTTGAAAGTATTGGTAAAAAACAGCCAAGGATTGGGGTTTAAATACGCCCAATCAAAATCTGCCCGTTGGCAGCTGGAAAGGGCCATTTTGCCCGGCCGGTCGACCGGCCGATCGACCGGCCAACGGTCAAAAATTTGACCGTTGAGCCCAGCGGTCGATCACCCGGTCGACCGTGCCCAGAACCAGAGAGCAACGGCTCTCTGGCCAATCGACCGCCCGGTCGACCGAGCTAGATACAGAGAGCAGAGCTCTCTGTCCGGTCGACCGCCCGGTCAACCGGAGGCATTTCCAGAGAGTAGAGCTCTCTGGCAGTCGACCGACCCGGTCGACCGGCCTCCCCAGTAAGGCTGCGTGCACGTTCTGTGCACGTCGGTCGACCGGCCCGGTCGACCGCTCACTGCTACGGTCGACCGGCCCAGTCGACCGGCAGTCAGCCAGCCTGACAGATTTTGGGACTAAAAATCTTAGGTTTTTATCTTTTATAAAATCTCATAAAATCACATAAATTCCACAAAAATCAGTTCATGTTAATCTTTGAAATACAAACATGTTTGATAAAAATCAAATCATGTTACAAACATTTTGAACCATTTTTGTGACTTGGAAAATTTGCCTTAAACCAAATTCTGTATTTTCTAAAACTTAGATTTTTGAAATGGAAATCCGATTTTTTCAAAACACATGTAAATACAAAAACATGATATTTAAACAACTTTGAAGCATATAGTATATGGATAGAATCCAATATACACGAAAGAGATATATATCAATGTTTTTGACATAAATCCGAAAATAAATTTTATTTAAATACAAAACCCAAATACATGAATAGTGTATCAAAATAAGTATTTCTAAATAGATGAAACATATATATATATATATAGATCAAATCTAATATACATTAAACCATGTAAACTTGTTTTGATTCAATTCTATTCATGAAAACAAGATCGGTTAAACCGAAAACCAAAACCAATAAACATGAAACTTAAAACAAGTGTGTGTTGTGAACTTGAGCATATCACACTATATAATCTTTATAATGGATCTAAACTAAATCTTAACTAAACAAACCGAAGCCTTCTTGTAGAACGCCGTTTCCAAGTTGACTCGATTCAAACGCGATTTCCCGAGCTTGACTCCAACCGAGTGCTAGATATGAACTTGACGCTCGAACTCTTGAATCACCATGTGAAAGCTTCAAAACACCTTTGTTGAAGCTAATCACCTACTAATATCTTGATTAAATATCTGAAACTAAATATCATAAGATTATTAGTAAAGTATAACTACATGAGGTAATCATCACCAAAACAAGAGTGGAAGGCCTTTGGGCCAACAAGTTCATGAACATCAATTCATAAGGCAACTGAGGTGGAAAAGATGACCTGAAATTGTAAATTAAGGCAACCGACAGAAAAAGATGACGTGAAATTATAAATTAAGGCAACCTACCTGAAAGTAAGAAAACATTAGGGTACTAATAGTTTGAAGGCAAACGCTCTTATATGGCTGGCACATGCACATATTTTAAAATGGTCAATAAAAAAAACGCCAACGGATGTAAATTTTTTATTATTATGATACTAATTTCTTTGCAGCATAGAATTTTTTTTGTTTTATTTTGAAAATAGCTTATGATCCTTTTTTTTGACGAACTTTAATATGTATGATGTTGGAAATAATACTTGAAGACAATTTTATTGGACATTATGTAAAGTAAAAATAAGTTTAGAAATCACCGGTTTAAGGGGATAGATCGAGCAAACTCTGCCTAATGAGATAAGATTTCGTCCCTTGTGAAGTGACCCTCCCGAGTAACCAACACTGAGTAACAGACGAGTGGTCCGGCCTCTTTATCCGAATAGCTCTTCAGATTACCAAGTAATATAATATAATAACGGAGAAATTCTTTGTTGAGTGAGATAGAGAGGGGGGGGGGGGATGAGATCATTTTCCTTCTATATCACAATCTAAAAAATTCAACCTTTGTTATGGGGAGAGAATTTCTCGTATACATAATAGCATGCAACAAAATATCCAATTATTACACACATAATAACTAATAATCATGTTTTTTTAAAAGGAAATTTAAAAACAAAATTTCTAACAATCCCCACAAAAAAACTGAGTTTCGAACAAGAAACGAGATGAATGTATATTGGTAAATATAAATTGGGAAATCTTATATGTATATTCGGCCTAGGCAGCTTTCAATTTTGAATCTAAGTTTAGTAACATTTTTATTGCAACCTAAGAGACATAAAATAATGGATTAAGCATTAAATATTAAAAAAGCACATATAATATAAGTTATTCATTGGGTCGAGCAGGTCAGAACATTAAGTCTATGCTCTGTAGTAACGTTTCATGAGAGAACTAGAGATCAGCCCCATATCCCACAACCGCCTTCACTTCACGATTCCTCTCATATAGATAAGTCCTCCAAGGGTGCCTGCAATCGGTAATGACTCTGCCCCAAATCGTGTGTTGAAATTATTAAGAGTATCACTTATCCTATCCATCACAACATGTGAGCATTGTCATCATAGAAATTGGGTAGTATGTATCATAAAGCAAATCATAAATGCATCGAAGTACTACAAGTAAGAAAGTTATCTACAATGACAGTACTTCACATGAGAATCACCAGTCCAGTTTGTTCCTACCACATTGAACTTTCTTCAAGAGAGCAACTCGTCGATCTACATGTTGAGTTCACACTTTCGGTAATCCTCTTTATGGGCTTAGCCCCATCTCTTTCAATGATTCTAGGGCTGCTCTCATAGATAGACAATTTATCAAAATGGACTCTATTAGATCCAATGTCATATTATAATTTAGAAGTTTTTTTCCCATAAATTTCATTCTGATGCAAGCATAAAAATGCAAATTTATTAAAGCCTCCCATTTGGGGCAAATACAAAAAGCATGATAAATAATATTTCATTTTAAATATCAACAAATAATATTTAAATTCATGCATATAATTGATTCAAATAAATTAAACTTTTCTATACCGAAGTAGTCATGTGCTGAAAAATCAAAAGTTCTAGTATACTATAAATTCACTAGAAAAAAACTTTATATGTCATCCTCACCTTATCAAAACAATGCCAAAAATTTAATTTTTTTCCTATATTACAAGAATGGCTGTAAATTGGTTCTTTGTCGGATAGTAAAGCATCCTAATTTGCCTCGCCTTAATAATATCTAAATTCATATTTAGACAAAACACCATTGCCTCAATTATGACTAGTATATCGATTTTAATTTTCCATTTTGCTGCACATGCAACTTGTTTCCTGATTTAGCAATAATACTTGAAATCGAGCATGATGCTTGAGCTTTGTATATTTTAAGGAAAAAACACATGCTAGGAGCTCAATATTCAAAGAAATTTATATTTTCCCACATTTCAAATCATTATTTAAAGAATAATGAAAATTTCAATTTTAGATCATATATGTATGAAGTTCATAAGAGAAATTAGCTCATACCGCTTGGATGAAAGAGAGATATTAAGACTATAAATTTTCTTAAATGAAAATACGGGTTAGATATAACTTACCTGACTAAAGAACAAAAAATAATAATGGTTTGCTTTTCATATAGTTGGAGTTTAATTTTGCGGGGAGAGAGAGTTAAAAGATTGAGAATAGAGTTTTTTAAAGAAGTATGGAAGAAAGGAACAGGGTTGTCGACAGTCCTCTTGGGCTATCGACAGCGCATACACGGATACGTGCCTACAGGTGAAACGTGTTATCGATAGCAGACAACGTTTTACAAAGATTTGAGATTGGTAGAATTTGGGTTTGTTGTCGACAGACCCCTTAGGCTGTTGACAGCATTTTGCTTTTGAGCGAATCCGAGATGATTTCTAAATATGTTTCTGTTCCAAATTCAGAGTTTTTGGTTTACTTTTCTTCAGAGATTTCATGCCTATATAAAGAAGGGGTATTCCTCTTGCTATTATATCCTGAAATTGATTGATTTAATAAGATCTCTCTCCCCTTCTGCCCCAAGGATGTAGGCAATTTGCTGACGTTAAATCTTATGCTCTCGCTCTCTTTTTTTTGTTTGCTTGTTCGTGCGATTGGTGATTATTCTCTGGTGTTGCTGTTCTCTGTTGCTGGGATTCCAACGAGTAGTATCAGAGTTTTTTGGGTTCGACAGGGAGTTTCGTTCAGTGAAGCAAATCACTTTGGAGATTGTCTTCAGTTTCAGTTCGTGATAAAGATTTGATCTTTCCTATTTGAATTTATTTTTACTAATCATTTTTCGCATTACTTTGAGAAATATTTTGAGGAGATGGCCAGAAGTAGCCAATCATCGGTGAAATACATGAATCATCTTCCGACAAAGATTGATATCATGAAGTTTGACAACACAAACAATTTTGGGATGTTGAGATGTGAGGTCATGGATGCCCTGACCGTATCAAACCTCAAAGACTCTCTACGTATGGAGGAAAATCCATATGGAGGAAAAGCCAAAGGAAACATCTGAGAAGGACTGGGACAAGATGAATCGGACGGTGTATAATGTCATCTGGTCTTGTTTGATATAAGACATCAAGTATCGTGTGTTGTATGAGACTTCTGCAAGAAAGATTTGAGAGATCCTCGAGAAAAAGTATCTGACGAAGAGCATCGAGTCTCGACTGCATCTGAAGAGGAGGCTTTATCACTTCAAGTTGAAGAGAGGGCTCTCCATTGGTGAACACATGAACAACTACACAAAGCTTCTTACTGACATAGTTAATGTGGATATTGAGATCAAAGAAGAGGACAAGGCGGTGATTCTTCTGAATTCTCTTCCTGATGAAGAGTATGAGACATTCATCCTAACCTTGATCAACGATAAACAAATACTTAAATATAGTAATATGTCGGCCGCTCTTGTAAATTACGAAGTGAGAAGGAAGAACAACAGTTTTCTTCCAATGGCAAAACAGTAGAGGCGATGCTGCAAGAAGTATGGGTAACCGACAAAAAGCATGCACAAATATACGTAAATGAGTGTGGGTCGATGTTACTGCTTTTGCGATTCTTCCGCAGTAACAAAATGGCTCTATGGGTTGTATCCATAAGGAGGGAGAGCGATGGAAGCTTTGATGCGGCTTTGTTGTTCAAAGTAAAGAGAAAGATCTTTGTTTCAAATAAAGAATTGAAATGAAAACAAGTATTGTTTCAAAAATTGTTTGAATTAGTTTGTTGGTTTGTAAAAGTGGATTTTCTTAATGGTAAAAACGCATGACTAACTTTCTACTAAGTGCTCCCACTAATCTCTGATCGGGGCGGAACTAGCACTCAAAATGTGTGTATTTATGAAATCAATGTAAAAGCTCGAATGTGCTAATGTACCCTCGATACTTCCGTTATAGCATTGGCTCAACGGGTCGAATCCACAGGGAAGGGAGGCGATAGAAGCATTAACAGTTTCTATTCACGTTATTTGTTAACAGTTCTTCTTTGTTGAAAGAATTAGGAAAAGAATGAAAAGAAAAGGAAAAGGAAATCCAAAATGTGGTAGGTGAGGAGAGCGATGAAAACGGCGAAGAAAACGAAAGTGAAGTGATTTGGAAAACAAAATAGAAAAGAAAATGGAACTAAGATGAACTAAGAGGATGGTGAAAACATCGATAGAAAAATGAGAAAAGAAGCTTGAAAATGATTTCTAAAACAAGATAAAAGAAAACTCATGGTTACTAACTACTAAATACTCCACTAACCATGCTAACCTCTTCATGATAGTTGCCTCACATTTTGATCCTCGGCCATCAATAATCCTTGGCTTCAAGAGACGATACAAAGCATGACACATAGATGGTTCATCACATTCAAACATGCATCAAGATCAAGCTAATACAAGCATCAACTCATTAGACTACTAAAAGAAAGCATGAAATAAAAGAGAATTAGCTTGGTTAGTAAGTTAGCAAGTTAGATGTTAGAACCCATCATCATTGGCCATCAATGACTCTTGCAAGAACAAGGCCTTAATAGAGGCTACCCGATTCATGTGGATTATCAAGTAATTGGTTAGATGGTTAGTGGTTAGTAGTTAGATTGCCATGAGAATAAAAGTTAGCAAGAAATCATGTAGAAGATGAAGGAGATTACAATGAAAGAGAAGGGAGGCACCTTTACATAGACTGTCACTATCTATTACATCAATCCCTTTTTATCTCTCTCTCTATGAATCACTCAGCCCTACTACAATGATCTAAAAAGAAATGAAAATACAAGAGAAATGAAGAGCACCTACCTACACTACTCCTAAAATCTGCACCTACTCCTAAAAACGAAGACTCCAGAAAACCCTTTAGTTATTCATGGAAAACGACAAAGCAAAAATAAACATGCGCAACATACCGAAACACGAGTGGAGAAAAGATGGCTTGCTCTTGAATTGCTGTCACTTCAATCTTTGATTACAAGCTCTCAGTCCTCTCTCTCTCACAAGCTTTTTAAACTGAACTACAAAGTAAACAACAGAGTTACAACTTGTGTTCTAACTAACAATGAACCTAGATCCTAAGAAAATAAAAGCAAAGTTTAATCCTAGTCTTCGCTGCCTTTTTCTCTGCTGAAGGAGGTATTTATAGCCAAAAACCCAACAACCAAGATCCCGGGGAGGTCGGGGGAGCAAACGCTCCCCCTAACTCCCCAAGATTGCCGCAAAAATGCGGCTTTTGCCGCATTTTTGCGGCATTGGTGTGGCCAGGTGGCCACACCAAAAGGGGGGAGCTTCCTGGGGTGAAGGGCTTCTCGCATATCTGGTTGATTTTCTTGTTTCTTCTTCAACCACTAACTGAATCAGCATTTAATTTTCTTGGCTCCGATTCCTCGATTCAAGGAGGGATTTTCTCAACTCCTTGATAGCCCAGATTTCTTCACTTCGAGTTTATTCTGAATTATTTCAGAATAAAGTGGGCTTTTGGGCTTGTTCCTCATTTATTTCTTTGAGCATTTGGGCCTACATTTAGCAAAGAAAAAGACAATTATTAATATCATTTATTAGCAAACAAGTATGGTAAAGTGACAACATAAATGCAATGTATGTGACAAATCACACCCCCACACTTATCTTTTGCTCGCCCTCGAGCAAAACATTAGACTAACTTGAATCAATTCTTAGACCACTTTCGCAGGTCACTCGATTGCACTGAGCATGTGCAACAAGCCGTTGAACCTCTAAGTCACCCCTAGAGGACGAGTTTTGTCTCGTGAGGGTTTTCAGCAGATTACACCCACAAAATCCAAAAAGGAAGAGAAAATGTTAGTATTTTCGAAAAGCATTTTTTTTTTGTAAGGAGAAAATATTTGAAGTATATTTGTGAGATCTTAAGTAATCTATAAGTTATAGGAATATCAAATTTTTCATTCCTAAACTTAGTCTCCATTCAAAAACATGTCATCAATTAAAGTAAGGAGTCAAATTGAACTTCTCATCTAGTCTATTAATTTACCCTGATTCGTATGCACCATCGTGACTGTGAAGTTTACTAAGGGTTCTTTAACATTAACTCCTATGCCTCAATTTTTTTTTTTTGTGAACTTTTATTCCTCAATTTCATTGGGCTTTCTAATCTGCCCATGTAACGAGCTTTCAGTCGGTGACACCCCAACCGGACGGTTTTAGGGCACCAGGTGAGAAAACACCCCTAAGGACCTAAACACCCGAGCAGATAAGGCCACGAAACCAAGGTTTTTATTTATACTATGTAACCCTTTTAGGCGTGAATACTTATGCTTCATGAGGCATAAATACCCAGCTTAATCAGAGGATACACATCATTTATACGAGGTACCCCTTTTAGGCGTGAATATTTATGCTTCATGAGGCATAAATACCCAGCTTAATCAGGGAATACTTTTTTTTTATAATTTTTTTTTTAAACTTGTCTAATTATCTTTTGCATAAATACTAAGGCTTGCTTAGGCCAAAGCACCTAGCTACTCAATAATTAGACTTTTCTTCTTTTTTTTTTATGAGGCACAAGAGTCTCTGTTTTCAAACCCTAAGTGTGTAAGTGTATTTTATGTGCATATGTCATCAAGGTAAATATCAAGACTAAATTACTTTCTCAAATTTCTTCCTGACTCTAAAAATCAAACAAGTTATTTTATTTCAACCAAGTGTAAGAAATCCTAATTATGATTCTCCTATTCCTTAAAATTGACTTAAATTCTTACAAAAAATATATCAAATTATTGTCTACCCTTTTCAATTTTTTTTATTTTTTATTTATTTTTTTAGTCATGTTAGAACCCTCCCCCACACTTATCTCATGCATTGTCCCCAATGAATTAAAGAAATGTATAAGTGCATGAAATAAAATGGAAAAGGAGGAAAGTTACCGATACACTGGGTCAAAAAGACCCATTACCGTTTCATCTACCGGCACCGATTCCAAGAAAGGTTTAAGGCGTTGACCATTTACCTTAAAGTCATTTCCATTCTTGGGGTCACTGATCTCAACTGCACCATGTGGAAACACTGTTTTTACAACGAATGGCCCAGTCCATCGTGATTTCAATTTTCCTGGGAAAAGATGAAGCCTAGAATTGTAGAGTAAGACTTTTTGACCCGGGACAAAGGTTTTTCTTAGGATGTGCTTGTCATGAAAAATCTTCACTCTATCTTTAGTGATCCTAGCATTTTCATAGGCCTCATTTCTCAATTCCTCCAATTCGGAAATTTGTAATTTCCGAAGGTCACCGGCCTTAGTCAAATCAAAATTCAACTGCTTGATTGCCCATAAGGCTCGGTGCTCTAACTCAACGGGCAAGTGACAAGGTTTGCCATAGACTAACCTATAGGGAGACATTCCTAAAATTGTCTTGAAAGCGGTCCTGTAGGCCCATAGAGAATCTACAAGTTTTAAGGACCAATCTTTCCGGTTTTGGTTCACAGTTTTCTCCAATATAAGTTTGACTTGTCTATTTGAAACCTCAACTTGCCCACTGGTTTGAGGATGATATGGTGTGGACAACTTGTGAGTTATGGCATACTTTCGCAAAAGGGCTTCAAAAGATCTATTGCAAAAGTGGGTGCCATTATCACTGATGATAGCACGAGGGGTTCCGAAGCGGGAAAAAATGTTCTCTCTCAAAAACTTTATGACAACTTTGTTATCATTAGTTTTACAAGGAATGGCTTCTACCCACTTGGACACGTAGTCCACAGCAACCAATATGTATTGGTTCCCAAATGAGTTAGGAAAAGGACCCATAAAGTCGATGCCCCAAACATCAAAGAGTTCTATTTTTAGAATTGGGTTGAGGGGCATCATATTTCGATGTGAGATCCTACCTACCATTTGGCATCTAGGGCACGTCTTGCAATAATCATAGGCATCCTTGAACAGAGTGGGCCAATAAAACCCGCTTTGTAGCACCTTTTCAGCAGTCTTGCGGGGACCAAAGTGTCCACCGCATGCAAGTTCGTGACAGAAGGACAGAACACTCCTAACCTCCTCATCGGGAATGCATCTCCTAATAATTTGGTCGGAACAGTACTTGAAAAGATACGGTTCCTCCCAAAAGAAATACCGGACTTGGGATAAGAACCGGTGAACTTCATTTTTGGACCAATGAGACGGAGTTTGGTTTGTGACTAAGTAATTCACTATATCAGCAAACCAAGGTTCCCTAGAGATAGCTAAGAGATGTTCATCAGGAAAATCCTCATTGATGGGTAATTCGTTGCATGGAGAATTGGGAATTCGTGAGAGATGGTCAGCAACGACATTTTCTACACCTTTCTTGTCTCGAATTTCGAGATCAAATTCTTGAAGAAGGAGGATCCAACGAATGAGTCGGGCCTTGGCATCCTTCTTCATCATTAGATACCTAAGTGCAGAATGATCGGTGAAGATGGTAGTTTTGGACCCTAGTAGGTAGGGGCGAAACTTCTCTAAGGCAAACACTACTGCCAAGAATTCCTTCTCTGTCATAGTGTAGTTCAGTTGAGCGTCATTGAGAGTCCTACTAGAGTAGTAGATCACATGCTGCTTGTTATCAATACGTTGTCCTAGGACAGCGCCTATGGCAAAATCAGAAGCATCGCACATAATCTCAAACGGCTTAGACCAATCCGGGGCAGATATGATTGGTGCAGAAATCAGCTCTCTCTTAAGCTTCTCCCAAGAAGTGATGCAGTCAGCATCGAAAGTGAAGGACACATCCTTAGCTAACAGATTAGTCAAGGGCCTAGCAATTTTGCTAAAATCCTTGATAAATCTACGGTAGAAACCAGCGTGTCCTAGGAAGGATCTAATGTCCTTAACGCATTTGGGCATGGGAAGCTTAGCAATAACCTCGATTTTGGCTCTATCCACTTCTATTCCTTTCTTGGATATTTCATGACCCAAGATAATTCCATGTTTTACCATGAAGTGGCATTTCTCCCAGTTTAGTGTCAAATGTTTTTCAGCACAACGTTGGAGGACGAGTTCAAGATGGTGGAGACATTGAGTGAATGAATCTCCGTAGATGGAGAAATCATCCATGAAGATTTCTAAGAAGCGCTCTACCATGTCAGAGAAAAGACTCAACATGCAACGTTGAAATGTTGCTGGGGCATTGCATAAACCGAATGGCATTCGACGATAAGCAAATGTCCCAAATGGACAGGTAAACGTGGTCTTTTCTTGGTCCTCAGGAGCGATAGGGATCTGGTTATAGCCCGAGTAACCGTCCAAGAAGCAGTAGTACTCGTGACCCGCTAATCGTTCAAGCATCTGATCAATGAAGGGAAGTGGAAAATGGTCCTTACGAGTTGCAGCATTCAGTTTCCTATAGTCAATGCAAACTCGAATCTTCGTGGGAAGTCGAGTTTGAACCAACTCTTTGTTCTCGTTTTCCACTACGGTGAAACCAGATTTCTTTGGGACCGCGTGGACAGGACTGACCCATTGGCTATCCGAAATGGGATAAATTATCCCATTATCTAAGAGTTTTATGATTTCAGCATGAACAGCCTCTTGCATAATAGGGTTTAACCTACGCTGCGGGTCTCTCTTGGGTGTGGCGTCTTCATTGAGATGGATGCGGTATTGAACGATGGTTGGACTTAATCCCTTAATATCAGTCATAGTCCACCCGATGGCTTTCTTATGTTTCCTTAGAATATCTTTCAAATCTTTTTCTTCCCAGTCATTTAAATGAGAGGCAATGATGACGGGAAAGGTCTCTTGTTCGCCTAGATAGGCGTACTTGAGATGCGCAGGAAGGGCTTTCAATTCTAAGGAAGAGGCAGGCTCACCAAATCTGTTGGCTCCATTGTAGGTGAAATTGGGTTTGAAACCCAATTTACGGCAGAGTCTACCACCTGATCGAGATTAAAGTCATCAGACTCTAACTCGAAGTCAATCTCCATTTCTGATTCCAATTCTTCTCCGTGTTCACTTGTCAAGTTCTCAATTTGGTTTACTTCAAAAGTTTGGTCCTCGATGTCACGGGGTTGTTTTCCTAGATGGAAGACATTGACTTCTTTAGTCATGTCTCCAGAGGTTAACCTCATAGACCCATTCCTGCAATTGATGATGGCATTAGCAGTGGCCAGGAATGGTCGACCTAGGATGACCAGAGTTTGAGCCCTACGATTGGAGTTGGACACAGGTTGTGTCTCCAAAACTATAAAATCGACAGGGTATATGAACTCTCCTACCCGAATCAGGACATCGTTAATTTTCCCTTTTGGAACTTTAACAGAACGGTCAGCCAGTTGGATGGTGACTCGAGTTGGACTAAGGTCACCTAACCCGAGTTGTTGATAAACAGAGAATGGAAGCAAGTTGATACTTGCTCCCAAGTCAAGAAGTGCCCGACTAATCTCGGCTTGTCCTATTGTGCAGGCAATTGTAGGGCTACCTGGATCTTTGTACTTGACAGGGATAGGACCCGAAAATAGCTCACCAATATTAGTGGCTAGGAAGACTTTCTTAGGAACATTAGTCTTTCTCTTCTTGGTGCACATGTCCTTAAGAAACTTAGCATAGGAAGGAACTTGTTGGATGGCATCAAGAAGTGGCACATTTATCTTCACTTGGTTAAACATCTCGATTATCTTGTCCATGTGCGGGTTTTGCTTATTGTTTTTCAGCCTATTTGGAAATGGTACTATAGGCTGGTGCACCTGGCTGGCTGACTTGTCTTTTTCAGACTCGTCAGATTTGGAAGAGCTTGGATTGGATGAGGTGGAAGCTTGATTGTGGTTGTGCTGAATAGGATTGGTGGGTGTTGACACTTGGTTATCAACTTTCTTTCCTGACCTCAATGTATGCACAGCATTACATTGATCGAATGAAGGATCCTCAGCCAAATGAGCTTGTTGGGAATTCCTCGGATTGGTGACTGGCTGACTAGGCAGGGTACCCTTTTGTCTCTCATTCTGTGGGTTGGCTAGTTGGCTCATTTGAACCTCTAACCTCTGAATGGTTTGCATGAGAGTGTCTTGATTTTTCATATATCTCTCCATGTTCCTTTCAAAGTCAGTCATTCTCCTTTCCAATTGAGGATTCTGGAAGGAGGATTGTGGAGATTGGTTAGGAAAGTTCTGTTGATAATTTGGAAAGCTTGGTGGATGGTTGGGAGAATTATTATGGAAATTGGAGAAATTGGGTTGATGATTGGAAGAATTGTTACCATGTTGGAAGTGGTTAGCATGATTGAATCGTGAATGGTCATTGTTGTTCTGGCTCCATGAGAAATTAGGGTGATTTCTCCAGCCGGGATTGTACGTTGGGGCGTAAGGGTTATTGTTCGGCTTTGAAAAGGCCGCATTCATCGGTTCGTGGTAGGATTGCTGAGCTTGAAACACTGGGCATTCCTCAAACACATGGTTCATGGCTTGACAATAAGTGCAGCCCGGGGGTGGAAATTGGTTCGGGCTGACTTGATTGACTGGACTTGGTTCTTTTGTCTCTAGAACTTCCAGTCTTCTAGCTAAATTAGCTAACTTAGCCTCATTAGCGATGGACGATTCTATGGAATGGAGACCTCCTTTCGAAGAGATGGAGTTAGGATTCTTAGGGGTCTCACTCGCAGATTCCCATTGGATGGTTTTCTCAGCTAAATTTTCATACAAATCCCATCCCTCATCTTCATCTTTCTGCAAGAAACCCCCTTGGCACATACTTTCTAGGAGGGTTTTGGTGGAATAGTCTAAACCGTCATAGAGAATTTGGAATTGTCGCCATTTCTCTATTCCATGATGTGGACATTGGACAAGGAGGTCCTTAAAGCGTTCAAAGTACCTCCAGAACGGTTCACTAGGCTCTTGCTTAAATTGCATGATCGTCTTCCTAATGAGAGCGGTTTTATGGATAGGATAGAATTTCTTCAAGAAGACCTTGATGAAACCATCCCAAGATGTGATGGAACCGGCTGCTAAGCTGTAGAGCCACTTTTTTGCTAGGTCCTTAAGTGCAAACGGGATAAATCTCAACCTAATAGCATCGTCTACAAGGTGTGGGATTTTCATCATAAGACATACTTCCTCAAATTCTCTTATGAAGAAGTAGGCATCTTCGGACTCTAGACCATGAAATTTGGGGAGTGTGTTGATGAATTGAGGCTTGAGCTCAAAATTGTATTCACCAACCGATGGAAGTGAGATGAATGATGGAAGTGAGGTTCTAATGGGGGTAGAACCTATCCTGCAGTGATGTGGATTGAGCCATTACCGGATCTGGCCTTGGTTCAAACTTAGGTGGTGATGTGTTCCTAGTCAACCTAGATGAATTGGGGTCTCTCGACCACACTTGCATACACAAACACAATCACAATCACAACAAGTTCAAACAGCAGTCAACAATAATAATCAACCAAGCCTAGTCTAAGGTATCCTTGACCTAGACAACTCCTAACTGGTTGATTGTCCACAAGAGCTAGAATGTAGACCTTGACCACAAGCTAATCAGCCAGATCAGGGCAAGATTGGTGGGAGGTTTTCCGTCAAAAGACGTTCCTTAATTAAGTAACCACCAATTTTCGGGCTTTCGGCCCTCAATCCCTTTCCTTGACACTGATTTTACAGGAGTCAATTTCCAACACTTTTCCTCTTTAAGATAATCTCCTATCGAGTTCGAGATGTCCCTAAGGCCAACGTCTATCAAATTTTAATTAGGCTTAGGTTGTGCGTGCTTGGAGATGGTTTATGGGCTAAGGAAGGGTAATGACTTCCCCACCTTATCTTGATTAGGGTTTTGCCCTTAGAATTGATTAGTGCAAGTGTGCAAGATATAGGAAAGTATCATTCAAAAGCAAATCACCCAAGAATGTTTCCTAAACTATATGCTATGCATACATACCTTGTCTCCAGCTCTCTTCAACAGTAAAGTAAAAGAATTGAAAAGACTTGTGCCTAGAATGCAAATGTCTAATCAATTTTTAACTTTCAACGAATCTTTTACTGTTGACTTAAAAACAGGGATGTTGATAGAAACACTAGCACAAATATGACATATAAAAACTAGAGTTTTTGCGAGCAATATGTCCTGCAAAACAAAGTTTTTAGTAGTCCCAAAAAAAATTTCAGATTTGCAAAGTAATTTCTTGAAATTCTGTTTCCTACTTTCGAGAGTAGGGGCACAGAATTTTCAAGTCTTCTTGGCAAAGCTTGAATGCTAGATCTTGATCTTCGAGTCCCTGAAACAAACACACAAGAATTGTTAAAACAACTACACCGTTCCCTCCCCGGTAACGGCGCCAAAAATTGATTGCTAAAACAAATGAAACAACCAATGAAGTTAAGAATGTACCGTGTAGCTTGTGGCTAACGGGTCGAGTCTACGAGGAGGGATGCGATAGAAGCGTTTCGGTGAAGTAAATAGAAACAAAGAAGTGTGTTAGTTTTTTAAGAAAAAGAGAATGGAAGGAAAAGAGATGAAAAAGAGAAATTTCAACTTTCAGAAAAGGATTTGGAGGAAGTGATTTGTAAAAAGCTTTAAGAGTTGTGATGTTGTTTTATAATATGAAATCAAATCTGGGCTTACTATCTTCCAACTCACTTGTTCATTCTTCTCTTAAAATATTAAGTCCCTCGGGTTCATTTGCAAGACTTAAAATTGATTCTTTTTAGAGAGCTTTGAGTAAAGCACATAAGATGTAGAGGGGTTGAGTTCTTTATCTTCAAGAAAGAGTTGGAATCAGATATTAAACATAAAGCGCGAAGAAGCAAGAATGAATTAAAAATGATTCACAAGAAGATCAAGAGAGAATAGTGAATTCAACTATCTATGCCCATCCTCATGTGCCTTCAAGAACACTTTCAAAAAGAAAGGCTTGTAAGGGAGGCATGCATATGAGTCATCGGGACTTTTTCTTTAAAAAACAGAGGAGAAGAAAACAAGAGAAAGGAGATAGCTAGCCCAGAAAACCCTTTAGTTATTCATGGAAAACGACAAAGCAAAATAAACATGCGCAACATACCGAAACACGAGTGGAGAAAAGATGGCTTGCTCTTGAATTGCTGTCACTTCAATCTTTGATTACAAGCTCTCAGTCCTCTCTCTCACAAGCTTTTTAAACTGAACTACAAAGTAAACAACAGAGTTACAACTTGTGTTCTAACTAACAATGAACCTAGATCCTAAGAAAATAAAAGCAAAGTTTAATCCTAGTCTTCGCTGCCTTTTTCTCTGCTGAAGGAGGTATTTATAGCCAAAAACCCAACAACCAAGATCCCGGGGAGGTCGGGGGAGCAAACGCTCCCCCTAACTCCCCAAGATTGCCGCAAAAACGCGGCTTTTGCCGCGTTTTTGCGGCATTGGTGTGGCCAGGTGGCCACACCAAAAGGGGGGAGCTTCCTGGGGTGAAGGGCTTCTCGCATATCTGGTTGATTTTCTTGTTTCTTCTTCAACCACTGACTGAATCAGCATTTGATTTTCTTGGCTCCGATTCCTCGATTCAAGGAGGGATTTTCTCAACTCCTTGATAGCCCAGATTTCTTCACTTCGAGTTTATTCTGAATTATTTCAGAATAAAGTGGGCTTTTGGGCTTGTTCCTCATTTATTTCTTTGAGCATTTGGGCCTACATTTAGCAAAGAAAAAGACAATTATTAATATCATTTATTAGCAAACAAGTATGGTAAAGTGACAACATAAATGCAATGTATGTGACAAATCAGGTTTTCAGCAGATTGCACCCACAAAATCCATAAAGAAAAAAGACAAATGTTAGTATTTTGAAAACGCATTTTGAAAGAGAGACAAGTTTTCAAAATATTTTTGCAAAAATATAAGTGATGTAAGGTCATAAGTCCACTAAAAAAATCATTCTTCCTTAAACTTAGTCTCCATGCAAGATCTTGTCTTCAATTAAGGTAAGAATTCAAAATTGGATTGAATATTTTATCTTTCATAAAACCTAGACAATATGCACTTTGTGATAGTGAAGATTTCTGAGATTTCAACTCTAACCATCAAGCCATTTATTCATATATATATATATATATATATATATATATATATATATATATATATATATTTATTTATTTATTTTTTTTTTTCTTTTTCTTCTCTTAATTTTCTTAGGCTTTCTAGTTCACCCATGTATTGAGCCTATAACCGATGACTCCCAGACCAGACGGTTTTAGGGCACCAGATGAGAAAACATCCCTCGGGTTTAAGGACTCGAGTAAACAAGGCCACAAAACTAAGGGGATTATTTGCTTCTTTTGCCCACCGTTAGGGGTGAATAATCATGCTTCTTGAGGCATAATTATCCAGCTTAATAAGTGATGTTTTATTCAATTTTTTTATTTATTTTTTCTTTATGGCATTTTAGGTCTTTGTTTCCATCCCAAAAATTGTGTAAGTGTGAAGTGCATACTATCTATGGCAAAAAAATTCAAGATAAAATTATCTCCCCAATTTATCTTACTTAGCCTATAATTTTAAACAAGATCCATTATTTTGACTAGATTTAAGATGTCATAATTAAGGCTTTCTTAATTTCTAAGATCATCTTAATTTCTTAAAAATAGATTAAAACTTTATCTCTTATTTCAAAAAGTTTTTAAAGAAAGAAAATTCCTATACAAAAGGGAAGATTTCTAAAAGTATCCTAAAAGAAGTGTAAAAGAAAGAAAATTTAAAAACTCTAAGTTAGTAAACCCTCCCCCACACTTATCTCATGCATTGTCCTCAATGCATCTTGATGTATGTATGCATGAAACAAATAGAGAGGGAAGGAAAAATCACCTCAAGGTGGTGGTTCCGGTGGTGGTTGATTGGTTGCTAATGTTGCATATTTAATGTCACATTTCCATACTTATTTTAGAATAAAAGCCTGCATTGTCCTAATTATTTGTTTAATTTATTTGCAGGCCCAATCCTTAAGGAGATGAAGAGAAATGAGCCCAAAAGCCCACCAGAATTCTGAATTAAATCAGAGTTAATTCGTACACATAAAATCAGGGCAAAAATCAAGAGGTTGAAACCGGTTGAGAAGAATCCTCTCAGAATCGATCGGTTAAAGCCAAGAATCCAAGGCCATTTCATCAGAATCCGGAGCTCAAACGACAAAACCAACAAAGGATAAAGCCAGAAGAAGACCCCGGAGAGACCCACCAGCAGGGTGTGGCCACCTGGCCACACCCTTGCCGCGGAAACGCGGCTTGGGCCGCGTTTCTGCGGCAATCTTGGGGAGTTAGGGGGAGCGTGAACTCCCCCGACCTCCCCGGGATCTTGGTTGTTGGGTTTTTGGCCTATCAAAAGGCATTTTCTGTGCTGAAAGTGGACATGAAGGCATATTAGGATTTAGCTTAGTTTTCATTCCTTAGTTTAGGTTTTTAGTCTTTCTTTTTTATGTATGTAATTTGTATGTAACTTAGGGTAGAAGAAGATTCATGTAAGTAAGAGAGAGGGGCTGATGTTGAGAGTGACACCGACGATGTACCCTACTCCTTTCTTTCATTGTCTCAGCAAGTAATAAAGGTAAATGCTTTGTTTGTTTTCTATTCTGCTTTACTTTACATTTGTTTTGCTTTCCTCTTCCTCTTCTACTTTACCTTGGTTGTATGTGTTGAGTGTACAAGTGAATTCCAAAGCAAGTATAACCAAGCTACATGAGAGCCAGCGATAGTTCATGAAGACGTTCTCCTCTTCCAAGATCCGCATCACTTCGTTCTCGCTAGGCGTGACGATATAATGTGCACGGGGACTGAGCGAGCTTATGATCTATACGTTGAAAACCTCCGAAGCAAAGGTAGAACATGCAACGGTTTCCAGGTAAGTCATCACGCAACCTCGGTAAGTATCTCTTTCCTTTTCTTTCCTTTCTTTTCTTTTCTTTCTTTAGTATAGATCAACACCACCTCCTCCAACTCTTTCTTCTCCACTTCATTGTACATAGTCGCTTTTCTTGTTTTCTGATTTTCCACCTTCTTCATCTCTCGCTTTCTTTTAACTTTAACCATTAACTTTCTTTTTCTTTTTCTTAACTTTAAAAACAGAGAAGAATCTTCGCTTTCTTCTTAACGATTTCAATAAAGAACTGTAAAGCTTCCATCGCAAACCCTCCTTGTGGATTACGACCCGCATAGCCACTTGCTATAGCGGAAGAATTGAGCACTTGCATATTTCATTCTTAAGTTCTATAATTTCGTATTTTGTGTGCAGGTTTAGCCTCAATCAAATTTTGGCGCCGTTGCCGGGGAGGGTAAAACGGTTTTTATTGAAATCTGAATTTTTATTGCAAATTTTTTAGAACTAAACGAATTTTCTACTCTGTTGCAGGTAATAGGGCAAGCAAAGCAGGAAAATAAGTTTGCAGTGACATACAAGTGGTATTGGGCCTCTGCTCTAGAAAGCAGAGACCCATTGCCCTCTGAATTGCCGCGTTTCCACGGCAAAAGCCGCGGATCCGCGGCAATAAAGAGTTGACTACTAACAAGTTTTTGCAGGCCTGCTAGCTTTGCAAATTCTAGTTTGCTGCAATTATTTATTTCTTATATGCCATCACAAAAACCTGCTAATAAGTAACAGTAAAAAGTTTGTTGCAAAAGTTAAAAAATTGATTAGACGTTTGCATTTTAGGCACGTGTCTTTTCAATTCATTTACCTTTACTGTTGAAGAGTGCTGGAGCAAGGTATGTTTGCATTGCATCTAGAATAGGACTATCTCTTGGTTGATTTATATCGCTTAGAGTGCATCTTATTTGTCTTTTACACTTGCACAAAATTATTTTAAGGGCACTAACCCATAACAAGATAAGGTGGGGATTTAATCACCCTTCCTTAGCCCAAAAATCAGATTTCAAGCGCTCACTAACTCAAGCCTAACTAAAATTGAGTAGACGTTGGCCACATCTCGGACTCAATTAGGAGATTATCCTAAGGGAAAAAAATGTTGGAATCTAACTCTTGCAAAATCAGTGTCTAGGAAAGGGATTGAGGGCCGAAAGCCCGAAGGTTGGTGGTTATTTAATTAAGGAACGTCTTTGACGGAAAACCTCCCACCAACCTTGCCCTGACCTGGCTAATTAGCTTGTGGTTAAAGTCTACATTAGACCTCCCGTGGACAGTCTAACCAGTTAGGAGTCGTCTAGGTCCTAAGTCTACCCTAACTTAGGCTAGAATTTTTTCTTTTTTGTTTGTTTTTCTTTGTTTGTATTCTATTGTGTGATATGGACTATAATAATAATTTTTTCAACTACAATAATAATCCATATTACACACCGACTTCATTTTCGGATATTACCAACCCGGCATATCATAACTTCGACCAACCTAGTGTGCCGGATTGGTCTTATCCGAATCAATATGACCCATACCCCCCATCTAATAACTATAATTTCCATAATGATTTCAACTCTTCACCGAGTCAGTAGGGATTCACCTACCCTGAGTCCAATTTTCAACCACAGTGTCCTCCTTCTCCACCTAGTCCACACTATTTTCAAGAGTCATACTCAGTTCCACCAGTCCAAAATAGAAAACCATCAATTTTGGAACGGAGTATGCATGAGTCCAAACAACAATCACAAAATCTGATGGACTCACAATTTCAATACCACTTCCAAAATAACTCTTCATCTTTTCAACAAGACAATGAACCCATCAACTATGAAAAGATGCTAGAAGCCATGACTCATGCTCAAAATACTAGAAATCGTGACATAGATATGATGGTCGAATCTCTACGTTCCCACCGTCCTGATGTCACTAACTATTCTGTTAGAGCCGAAGAGTCATGTAGTTTTGGAAATCAAAATTCTATTTCAGAACAACTATTTGAACTTGCCCAAACTCCAAATTTTGAAAAAGATATTGATAGTTTGGCTAGTTTTTCTTTTCCTGAAATAGAACTTGAAAATGATTATGATCCTGAACCCTAACTTAGTGATTCAATTCTATTTCCTGATTCGATTATGACTCCGGTATCTTCACCTGACTTAAATCTTTTCCCAGAGTCAACATTGGATCCTGTACCAATTCATAAAGAAATTGAATCACCTATCTTTGAGGATCATGTTGAACTTGACCAACTTTACACTTTCGAAGATCCTATTGATAAATTGGCAAGTTCTCAATTTTTTGATATTGAACTCATGAGATATGTGACCTAGATTCTCAAATCTGTGATCCAGTTCAACTTTCTGAATCAATTTTGACTCCCGTTTTGTTACCAAATTTGAGTAATATTCTAGAGTCAGTTTTGATTCCTCCACCTATCATTCCTGAACTGGAATCACCCATATTAGGTCACATCCCATTGTTAGAAAATACATGTGGACTGGAGTCTCAACTCCTTGACTTGGACCCAATTTCTGAACCTATTTCGACTCCTGAACCTTTACTTGACTTAAGTCACCTTCCTGAGTCGGTATTAGTTCCTGTCCTTCCTGAGTCCAAGTCAACTGTTCTATCATTTCATACTCCATTCTGGGACGAGGTGGTTGACAAATTTGACTCCGAAATTAGTTATGGAATATGGAAATTAGATGGGGTCACATACTTAATAAAATCCTTAATGGACACATCTTTTTCATGGGTTATATTAGTGTAATTTCTGGTGGGTTTCTCCGAGACCAAGAAAAGTTGATTGGGCCATGTTTCATGGACCAATCAGACCAGCACCGGAACCACCACCATAAGGTAACACTTTCCTTCCCTTTCTTCTTTTTCATGCATTTATGCATTAATTCATACATTGAGGACAATGCATGAGATAGGTGTGGGGGAGGGTCTAACATAACTTTTCTTTTTCTTTAAAAAAAAATTAACATTTTTTTTTACTTTTAAAAAAACTTTTTGAAAAATAGAAACAATATTTTGACTTATTTTTGTAAGAAATTAAGTTAATTTTAAGGAATAGGAAAATCCAAATTAGGATTTCTTATACTTGGTCAAAATAAGATTATTTGTTTGATTTTTAGAGTTAGGAAGATAATTTGTCAAAGTAATTTAGTCTTGATCTTTACCTTGATGAAATATGCATACTTCATACACTTACACACTTAGGGTTCAAAAACAAAAATTCTTATGCCTTATAAAATATATATATATATATATAAACAAATCTAATTATCGATTAGCTAGGTGCTTTGGCCTAAGAAAGCCTTAGTATTTATGCAAAAGATAATTAGATGAGTTTGAGAAAAAAAAACAAGTCTAATTATTGATTAGCTAGGTGCTTTGGCCTAAGCAAGCCTTAGTATTTATGCGAAAGATGATTAGATAAGTTTGAAAAGAAAAATCCTCTGATTAAGCTGGGTATTAGTGCCTAATAAAGCATAAGTATTCACGCCTAAAAGAGGTTTATATAATAAAATCCTTAGTTTTGTGGCCTTATTTGCTCGAGTCCTTAAGTCCTAGGGGTGTCTTCTCACCTGGTGCCCTAAGACCGTCTGGTTTGGGAGTCATCGATTAAAGGCTCATTACATGGGCAGATTAGAAAGCCTAATAAAACTAAGGAATAATACCACAAAATATATATATATATATATATATATATATATATATATAATATAAATAAATAAGGCATAAGAGTTAGAGTTAATGAACCCTTAGTCAAAATTTTCACATTCACAAGGTACATATGACTTAGGGTAAAGTAATAGACTAGATGAGAAGCACAATTTGACTCCTTACTTTGATTGATAACAAATTTTTGAATAGAGACTAAGTTTAGGAATGAAAAATTCGGCTTTCCTATAACTTATAGATTGCTTAGATCTTACAATCATATTTCAAATATTTTTCTCTTTCAAAATGCTTTACGAAAATACTAACTCTTATTTCTCTTTCTTTATGGATTTTGTGGGTGTAATCCGCTGAAAACCCTCACGAGACAACACTCGTCCTCTAGGGGAAACCTAGAGGTTTAACGGCTTGTTGCACATGCTCAGTGCAATCGCGTGACCTGCGAAAGTGGTCTAATAATCCTTAATATAATTTAGTTGTTTTGCTCGAGGACGAGCAAAAGATAGGTATGGGGGTGTGATTGGTTGCTAATGTTGCATATTTAATGTCACATTTCCATACTTATTTTAGAATAAAAGCCTGCATTGTCCTAATTATTTGTTTAATTTATTTGCAGGCCCAATCCTTAAGGAGATGAAGAGAAATGAGCCCAAAAGCCCACCAGAATTCTGAATTAAATCAGAGTTAATTCGTACACATAAAATCAGGACAAAAATCAAGAGGTTGAAACTGGTTGAGAAGAATCCTCTCAGAATCGATCGGTTAAAGCCAAGAATCCAAGGCCATTTCATCAGAATCCGGAGCTCAAACGACAAAACCAACAAAGGATAAAGCCAGAAGAAGACCCCGGAGAGACCCACCAACAGGGTGTGGCCACCTGGCCACACCCTTGCCGCGGAAACGCGGCTTGGGCCGCGTTTCTGCGGCAATCTTGGGGAGTTAGGGGAGAGTGAACTCCCCCGACCTCCCGGGATCTTGGTTGTTGGGTTTTTGGCCTATAAAAAGGCATTTTCTGTGCTGAAAGTGGACGTGAAGGCATATTAGGATTTAGCTTAGTTTTCATTCCTTAGTTTAGGTTTTTAGTCTTTCTTTTTATGTATGTAATTTGTATGTAACTTAGGGTAGAAGAAGATTCATGTAAGTAAGAGAGAGGGGCTGATGTTGAGAGTGACACCGACGATGTACCCTACTCCTTTCTTTCATTGTCTCAGCAAGTAATAAAGGTAAATGCTTTGTTTGTTTTCTATTCTGCTTTACTTTACATTTGTTTTGCTTTCCTCTTCCTCTTCTACTTTACCTTGGTTGTATGTGTTGAGTGTACAAGTGAATTCCAAAGCAAGTATAACCAAGCTACATGAGAGCCAGCGATAGTTCATGAAGACGTTCTCCTCTTTCAAGATCTGCATCACTTCGTTCTTGCTAGGCGTGACGATATAATGTGCACGGGGACTGAGCTCGAGCTTATGATCTATACGTTGAACGCCTCCGAAGCAAAGGTAGAACATGCAACGGTTTCCAGGTAAGTCATCACTCAACCTCGGTAAGTATCTCTTTCCTTTTCTTTCCTTTCTTTTCTTTTCTTTCTTTAGTATAGATCAACACCACCTCCTCCAACTCTTTCTTCTCCACTTCATTGTACATAGTCGCTTTTCTTGTTTTCTAATTTTCCACCTTCTTCATCTCTCGCTTTCTTCTTAACTTTAACCATTAACTTTCTCTTTCTTTTTCTTAACTTTAAAACAGAGAAGAATCTTCGCTTTTCTTCTTAACGATTTCAATAAAGAACTGTAAAGCTTCCATCGCAAACCCTCCTTGTGGATCACGACCCGCATAGCCACTTGCTATAGCGGAAGAATTAAGCACTTGCACATTTCATTCTTAAGTTCTATAATTTCGTATTTTGTGTGCAGGTTTAGCCTCAATCAGTTGTCTGATTGGTCCACGAAAGGCGGCCCAATCATTCTTGCGTGGAGTCTGGAGGAACCCACCAGAAACCTCCATGATACAACCCACTAGAAAGATGTATATATGCATTATTTTTATTAGGAATTTTACCCCATCTAATTTCCAAATTTTCAAAATAATTTCGGAGTCAAAATTTTCAAAACCCTTGTCCCAGAATGGAATGATTGATTTGGACTCAGAAAATATAGGAACTAATATCGACTCAAAAAAATGACTCAAGTCAAGTAAAGGTTCGGGAGTCGAGATCGGTTCAGGAAGTGGGTCCAAATCAAGAAAATGAAGCTTAAGTCCACAATTATTTCCCCATGATGGAATGTGACTATCGATGATTGGTGATTCAAGTTCAGGAATGACAGGTATGGGAATCAAAACTGACTCTAAAATGTTACTCAAATTGGGTAATATAACAGGAGTCAATAATGATTCAGGAATTTGAACTGGATCACAAATTTGAGGATCAAAGTCACATTCCTCATTGAGTTCAATTCCACAAAAATGAGAACTTGCCAATTTATCAATGAGGCTTTCAAAAGTATGAAATTGGTCAAGTTCAATATGATCATCATAAATGATTGGTGATTCAATTTCACAATGGACTGGCACTGGATTCAATAGTGGCTCAGGAGAAGGATTGAAATCAGGTGAAGATACCGGAGTCATAATTGAATCAGGAAGTAGAATTGAATCACTAATTTGAGGTTCATGATCATATTCATGCTCAAGTTCAATTTCAGGAAATGGATAACTTGCCAAAATGTCAATGGGATTTAAAGTTTGGACAAGTTCAGATGGGTGTGATGAAATTGAATCTTGATTTCCAAAATGACAAGAGTCTTGGGTCATATCAATAGAGTTTGGCATAGTTGAATTGGTCAAAGGTTAATAAGATATAGTTTCCTCATTCCTATAAATGCTAACCAATTGACTCAATTGTGTTTCCATCCTATTGACAGACTCGGCAGATGATTTTTGGAATTTTAGTGCGGACTCTTGCAAGTCTTTTATTCTCTTTTCTAGATATGATGTATCTACAAGTGGTTGTTCTAGAAAAGGAGTGTAGGAATCTTGGTTTCAAAATAATAGTCATGGGTCAAATTGATAGAGTTAGAGATATTTGAATTGGTCAAAGGTGGTGAAGAGAGAGTTTCTTCATTTTTAAGAATGTTGACCATTTCACTCAATTGTGTTTCTATTCTATCAACAGATAGAGAAGTAGATTCCTGCAAGATTTCTATTCTCTGTTCTAGACTTGATGTATCTCCAAGTGGTTGCTCTAGAATGGGAGTATAAGAATCTTGGTTTTGAAAATTTTGTGAAGAATGTGAGTCAAAAATGTGTTGAGATTTAAACTTGTACTCACACAAGAATTCTTTACTCGTTTTCAGGACAGATGGTTGTTCATTATGAGGAGGTGGAACTGAGTAAGACTCTTTAATATGTTTTAGAGAGGCCAATGTTTTGTGAAGTTGTTACTCGGCCTCTTGTAAATTGGCTTCTACTCTCTTTTCAAACTCAGATTTTTCTTCAATGGGAGGTTCAGAAAAAAGAGTATAGGAAGCGAAATCGGGAATGAATATTGTGGATAAGGTGAATATGATGGACAAGGTGGACATGGGGGACAAGGAGGTTGAAAATTAAACTCAGGGGAAGTGAATCCCCATTGACTCTGTGACGAGTTGAAATTATTTTGGAAATTATAATCATAAGAATGTGGGTATGGGTTGTATTGATTCGGATAAGGCCAACCCGGTGTATTTGGTTGGTGCATATTGTAAAACGCCGGGTTGGAATTATCCGAATCAAATGGGGTTGGTGTGAAATATGGATTCATATTTGGATTGAAAGAATTGTTATTGTTGAATTCCATTTCACAAAAAATCACAAATAAAAAGAAAGAAATCAAACAACAAACAAAAGAAAAGAAAAATCAAAACCAAGCCTCTAGAAGGGTTGACCTAGACCTAGCCGAGATGTCCCTAGGGGCCAACGTCTATCAAATTTTATTAGGGCTTGGGTTGTGTGAGTGGGGAGATGATTTTTTGGGCTAAGGAAGGGTGATTAAATCCCCACCTTATCTTGTTTGGAGTTTGCCCTTAAGTTCAATTCATGCAAGTGTACAATATAGACAAGAATATAACATAAAGCGATAAATCACCCACGTGTTTGTCCTATGCTATATGCAATGCCATATTTACATCTCCATCCAAATCACAACAACAGAACAAAAATACAGTATTTTGGAATTAAATTGACACGTGCCTAAATGCAAATGTCTAAACCGTTTTAAAAGCGTCCAAATACCGTATTTTAGTTCTTTAGTTTATTGGTGTATAGGCAATCAAAGCAGAAAAAATAGCAGCACAAATATACTAGCTATTACAATCAACACATCCCAGCATAACAAGATTTACAATCATCACAAAATGGCCGCGTTTTCGCGGCAAATGTCGCGTTTGCGCGGCAATTCTTCAAAATCTGGGGCCCTACTTTCAAGAGCAGGGAGATGCAAAGCTAGTTTATGTACTGCAATATTAAGCACCTGTAAAGCTTGTCCTGCACACCAAAACAGAGAAGACAATGTTAACAAAAACGTGAAAACGAAACCATTCCCTCCCCGGCAACGGCGCCAAAAATTTGATCGGGGCGGAACTAGCACTCAAAATGTGTGTATTTATGAAATAAATGTAAAAGCAAGAATGTGATAATGTACCCTCAATACTTCCGTTGTAGCATTGGCTCAACGGGTCGAATCCACAGGGAAGGGAGGCGATAGAAGCATTAACAGTTTCTATTCACGTTATTTGTTAACAGTTCTTCTTTGTTGAAAGAATTAGGAAAAGAATGAAAAGAAAAGGAAAAAGAAATCCAGAATGTGGTAGGTGAGGAGAGCGATGAAAACGGCGAAGAAAACGAAAGTGAAGTCATTTGGAAAACAAAATAGAAAAGAAAATGGAACAAAGATGAACTAAGAGGATGGTGAAAACATCGATAGAAAAATGAGAAAAGAAGCTTGAAAACGATTTCTAAAACAAGATAAAAGAAAACTCATGGCTACTAACTACTAAATACTCCACTAACCATGCTAACCTCTTCATGATAGTTGCCTCACATTTTGATCCTCGGCCATCAATAATCCTTGGCTTCAAGAGACGATACAAAGCATGACACATAGATGGTTCATCACATTCAAACATGCATCAAGATCAAGCTAATACAAGCATCAACTCATTAGACTACTAAAAGAAAGCATGAAATAAAAGAGAGCTAGCTTAATTAGCAAGTTAGCAAGTTAGATGTTAGAACCCATCATCATTGGCCATCAATGGCTCTTGCAAGAACAAGGCCTTAATAGAGGCTACCCGATTCATGTGAATTATCAAGTAATTGGTTAGATGGTTAGTGGTTAGTAATTAGATTGCCATGAGAATAAAAGTTAGCAAGAAATCATGTAGAAGATGAAGGAGATTACAATGGAAGAGAAAGGAGGCACCTTTACATAGACTGTCACTATCTATTATATCAATCTCTCTCTATGAATCACTCAGCCCTACTACAATGATCTAAAAAGAAATGAAAATACAAGAGAAATGAAGAGCACCTACCTACACTACTCCTAAAATCTGCACCTACTCCTAAAAATGAAGACTCCTCTCGGTTTGGCCCTCTGCAGGTCTATTTATAGGCGAAAGACGCTTCCAGAAGACGAGACGGGCCACACGTCAAAAATCGACGCGTGGCTCCACTCCTTTGCCGCGAAAACGCGGCTATTGCCGCGTTTTCGTGGCAATTCCAGGGATCCACGTCCCTGGTTTTTGTCAGGTTGCTCCTCTGGCTGCGAGAATGTTCAGGGTATATTCTGTTTCTGGTAATTTCTCCTGAATATTTGTCTGACATGCGCAGGAGTCTAGGTTTAATGAATCTTCTAGATAATCCTTTGCTTGGCCTCTAAGTAATGCGGGATTAATTACCATAAAAGAGGTTTAATTAAGCTCTTATTACTCCTTTGCCCTTGAACTTTGGATCTACCTACAATAAAAACCAAAACAAGGTTTAGACCGACAATTTATTCATAAATCGGTAGGAAATGCGATATAATAATGCATAATCGTAGACTAATCAATCTCTAATTTCTTAAAGATGTAGCCTCACGATAGATCATAGGCAAGCATAACCCTTATACATAGGAACTATTCACGTGGAAATCGAGTGAAAATTCTTCCTTTAACTTAGCTTTACATAGTAAAAACTTGAACGTTCCCCCATCAAGATCTAATAGAAGGCGAGAATAAGGGAAGAAACAAGTGCACTAATGGTATCGGCAAAGTTAAAAGGAATATCTCTAACTTACAAAAATAAGTAAAGTTTACAATCCATAAATCATCAAAACCCGTTAAGCATGAAATATAAGAAAGAGAATACTTGTGAGTAAGATAGAGTTAGAACCCTCGTCTTAAGATATCATAGCTCTCATTTGCACAAGGCTTGTTTGACACTATTGACTCATTTAGGTTTATCAATCAAGTTGTTAGAGATTAATGAGTTAGTAGTTAGTTAGTCATGTAATAAGAGAGTTAGTTAGACATGGTAGTAAAAGAAACAACAAGAGAGAAGAAGTAAAGAGAAAAAGTGTTACACTAAAACAAATAGGTAGAAGCAAATGAAAACAACAAGTAAATGGAAAGAAGAAAGAGAAGTAATTACTTGTATAAGCTTGTTCTCCTTCAAATACAACTTTTACACACTCTCTTTCTTTCACTCTAATGGTTAAACTAACTAGAAGAGAAGAAAACATAAAGCAACTAAAAATCCTAGAAACAAAGCAATAACACAACTCTCAACTCTGGATATCTCTCTGAAAAACCCCAAGGGGGGTATTTATAGGCACCAGGGGAAAGGAGGCGAGGGATGGAGCATATGGCCCCTGGCGCCAGCAGAGTGGCGTCAGGATGGCCGCGAAATCGCGGCCCTGGCCGCGTTTTCGCAGCCATACTGTGGACATAGTCGCAACACTAGGGATTGGGTCTTGTACTGGCATCGTGGGCTTGGTTCTGACATCTGGTTTCGTGTTTGCAGGTCCTTACAGCATCAAAATGGGCTTCCAAAGTCAATAGCTTCTTTTAGGATCCAAAAATCATTACATGAATGGGATTTTTGATCTTCTTCTTCATCCTACACTATGGACCTAGGAACACACAAGAAACCATTATTTAGCAGAATTTTATACAAAATAAGCGTGAAAGTGTAGTATGAAATATACAATATTGGAGACTAATCACACCCCACACTTATCTTTTGCTTGTCCCGAGCAAAACAAAACTAAGAAAATTATTACACCACTTTCGCAGGTGATGCGATTGCACTGAGCATGTCCAACAAGCTGTTAAACCTCTAGGTTTCCCTAGAGAAGAAGTGTTGTCTCCTGAGGGTTTTCAGCGGATTACACTCATAAAATTCGATAAATGAAGAAAAATGTTAGTTGTCAGCAAGCCTCCTTCAAGAAAACGAGTTTTCAATCATCTAAGTAAAAATGACCAAATGATATGAGAATTAGATTTTACCCTCATAAGTCCTCCTATACTTTAGCCTTCATAAAAGAAGAAATTATGATTTTTTTTTGAATTTAGAAAGGATCTTGTGCTTCTAACTTATCTGTTATTTTACTTTATATAGATATGCATAATGTGTAAGTGTGATGTGCTTGGGATTTCTCAACTCAACTTTGAATATCATTTAATTTTATTAATGTTTATTTATATGTTTATTCTTGGTTTCATTAGGCTTTTTTACTTTACTCATGTAACACATATCAAACCAATGACTCCCAAACCAGATGATTTCAGGGCACCAGTGGAAAAACACCCCTCAGGTCAAATATGCAAGTAAAGTAGGCCACGAAATCAAGATTTACTTTATATATATATATATATATATATATATATATATATATATATATATATATATATATATATATATTTGTCGTGAGTAATCAAGCTTCTTGAGGCACAATTATCCAGCTTTTTTTTATTATTCAGAGTTGTATCTCTAAATCCTAAGCATGTGTGTGCGGTTTATGCATATTCTACTAAGGTTAAATAAAAGATATGAGTTATTTTTCTTGTTCCTCCTTACTCTTAGTCAAATTAATGTTTCATTTTTATTTAGGCTAAAATAAAGATTTCTTAATAAGGTTCCCTTAATTCCAACAACCTTTTAGTATTTTTATAAAGAGTATGAAAATTCTCTCTTTTTTTCATTCTGGAGATTTTTTTTAGTAAAATGAAAAAGAAAAAGTGTTAGCACCCCCCACCTATCTAATGCATTGTCCTCAATGAATGTCATGTAAATGCAAATGCAATAAATAGGGGGAAGAAATGATGTCACCGTCTCTGTGGACTCGGGCCGGCCAAGTGCACATAGGTTAAAGAAATATAAAAAAAAATATAGAAGGGGTAAGCATATAAGCAAAAAGAACCCCTAAAGTTTTTTTTTTGTAAATAAATGGTGTGTGAATGGCTATAGTCAGGTTTATAATGGAGCGAAAAGACTCAGCACAGTTTCAGCCTGTGACACAGGCTCAGTGGTCAAAAATGGCTTCAGTTTTTGCCCATTCACTTTAAATTCCGTATTACTCTTTGGATCGACAATAACCACAGCACCGTGTGGGAAGACGGTGTGCACAATGAATGGTCAAGACCAACGAGTCTTCAGCTTTCCCGCGAAAATGTAAAGCCTCGAGTTGTACAGCAAAACCTTGTCCCCCAGAGCAAAGTTTTTCCGGTTGATGATCTGGTCATGAAAATTTTAGTTCTGCTTTTTGTAATCCGTGCGTTCTCGTAAGCCTCATTCTATATCTCCTCTAACTCTGAGATCTGCAATCTTCTTAGCTCACCGGCATTGGTTAGACTAAAATTGAGTTGCTTAATAATGGCCTATAGGGTTTGGTGTTCTAACTCGACTGGAAGATGACAGGTTTTTTTCAAATATGATTCTATAAGGAGACTCCGCAGGACCGTCTTAAAAGTAATTCGGTAAGCCCATAACGCATCGTTTAGCTTGACCGACCATTCCTTTCGGTTTTGTCCAACAGTCTTTTCCAAAATGAGCTTGATTTGGCGATTGGTCACTTCGACTTGCCCATTTGTTTGGGGGTGATACGGAGTGGATAACTTGTGATAGATGGAATATTTTCGTATCAGAGCTTCAAAAACTCTATTGCAGAAATGCGACCCATTATCACTAATTATCGTTCTGGAGCTGCCAAAACGGGAGAAGATGTTTTCTTTGAGAAATTTGACAACCACTTTGTTGTCATTGGTCCTAGTAGGCACAACTTCTACCCATTTAGAGACGTTATCTACTGCAACCAAGATGAACTGGTTGCTGAAGGAATTTGGGAATGGTCCCATGAAGTCGATACACAAACATTAAAATTTCAATTTCAAAAATCGGGTTCAGGGGCATCATGTCTCTTCTTGAAAATTTTCCAATCTTCTGACAATTTGCACATGATTTGCAAAAGTGGAATGAATTTTTAAACAAGGTGGGCCAGTAAAACCCACTTTGTAAAATTTTCTCTGCAGTCTTGCGGGGACCAAAGTGTCCTCTGCATGCAAGCTCATGGCAAAAACTAAGCACAATCCTCTATTCTTCTTCTGGTATGCATCGTCTAATAATCTGGTCAGAACAATACATAAAAAGATACGGCTCTTCCCAGAAGAAGTACCATACTTGGGCAAAGAAGCGACACTGGTCTTACTTTGTCCAGTCAGCGGGTAATTGTTGTTGGCCCAGAGGCCTTCCACTCTAGTTTTGATGATGATTAACTCATGTAGTTATAGTTTACTAATAATCTTGTGATATTTAGTTTCAGATATTTAACCAAGATATTAGTAGGTGATTAGCTTCGATAAAGGTATTTTGGAGCTTTCACATGGTGATTCAAGAGCTCGATTGTCAAAGTTCACATCTAGCACTCGTTAGAGTCAAGCTCGGAGAATCGCGTTTGGATCGAGTCAACTTGGAGACGGCGTTCTATAGGAAGACTTCAGTTTGTTTAGTTAAGATTTAGTTTAGATCTATTGTAAAGATTAGATAGTGTGATAAGCTCAAGTTCACAACACATACTTGTTTTAAGTTTCATGTTTATTGGTTTTGATTTTCGGTTTAACCAATCTTGGTTTTCATGAATAGATAGAATCAAAACAAGTTTACATGGTTTAATGTATATTAGATTTGATCTATATACATATATTTTCATCTACTTAGAAAAACTTATTTTGATAAGTCTACTTCATGAGTTTGGAGTTTTGTATTTTGACAAAACTTATTTTTGGATTTAATATCAAAAACATAGATATAATACCTTTCATGTATATTGGATTCTATCCATATACTATATGCTTCAAAGTTGTTTAAATATCATGTTTTTGTATTTACATGAGTTTTAGAAAAAATATGTTTTCCATTTCAAAAATCTTAGTTTTGGAAAATACAGAATTTGGTTTAAGGCAAATTTTCTATCACACAAAAATGGTTCAAATAGTTTAAAATATGTGTTGAATTTTTGTCACACATATTTGTATTTCAAAGATAATACAAGAACTGATTTTTGTGAAATTTATGTGATTTTATGGGATTTAATTGAAGTTAAAAAGACTAGTTTTTAAATCCTAAAATTTTCCCTGCCAGGCTCTGGCGGTCGACCGGAACGGTCGACCGAACCAATGGTCCGTCGACCGGACCGGTCGACCGATGTGCACAAGACGTGCACAAAGGCCAAGTGATTTGGCCGGTCGACCGTGCGGTCGACCGACTGAAGTTACCCCATTCTCGGGTGGGGCCGGTCGACCGGGCGGTCGACAATTCACTTTGGCCCAGTCGACCGGGCGGTCGACGGGCCAGAGAACAGTTGCTTTCTGGATCTGGCACGGTCGACTGGGCGGTCGGCCGAAGGGCTCAACGGTCAAAAATGTGACCGTTGGCCGGTGACCGGAAGGGCATTTTGGCCCTTTTCAGCTTCCAACGGGCAGATTTTGAAATGGGTTATAAATACCCATTTGAAGTTGGTTTTCAATAAGATTTTCAAGTGTAAAATTTCTCCCATTTACAAATGTTTTAATACAAGTTTTCAAAAGAGTTTTTAAGACAAATAAGATTCATCTTTATTTGTTTTTAAGGGTTGGAAAAATCAAAGAAAAATAGAGATTTGGGATATTTATTTTGTTCTTCATTCTACATCTATTCTAGTTATTTTTCCAAGTATTTTTCTTTGTTATTTGATTTTCAAACACCTTGATTTCTCCCACTTGAGCTTATCTTCTATCCTATCTATAGGATCTTTGTTTTAGTGAGAAAATTGGTTTGTGGTTGTTAGACCACCAAGTTGTAAACCTTCCATTGATTGTGATATCCCTCTAGTGAGAGGCGATTGAGTTGTTATCCTTCAAGTGTGAGGTGATAGTAGAAGTGGTATTTAGCTCCCTCTAGTGAGAGGTGGAAATTGTGTTGGAATCCCTCAAGTGCGAGGTGATTGTGTTTGAGTGGCTTTGTGCCTATCCCTCATTTGTGAGGTTGATCTTTGTTTGGCTTTGTGCCTTGCCTCTAAGTGTAGAGGTTGTATTTGTTGGAGAGAGGAGTTGTGTACTCCCAATTGTATTTGCCCCAAATTCTCAGTGGAGGTTCCCTGTGTGGGAAGTCCTGCGTGGACGAGTTAGTGAAAATCCTTCTGTGTGAAGGCGGGGACGTAGAGCTGTGTACTCGAACCTCGAAACATATCTTGGTGTTTGCATTTGATCCACTTTCTCTTACTCTCTCTTTTACATTGTGCATTGATTCATATTGTCATATCATATACATGCTTGTGTTGTTTGTGTGTGCCCATACTTGTGTTTAACCAAGAGAGCTTTACATAGCACAACAACTCTTATTTAGAGGAATTCAGAGGAGTTAGTCTAGAGCCCTTCACCGGGAATTTAGCTACACTCATTGGTTACATTTAGTGTGTTGCAATAGTTTTTTTTAATTTCCTCATAATTGTTCATAGATTAGCCGTACACCTATTCAACCCCTTCTAGGTGTACTTACAATTGGTATCAGAGCCTATGCTCCTGATATTAGGTTTAACCACCTAGGAGTGTGATCTTGGTTTTGCTAATCTATAGTTGCATTTGCACACTTATCTGTTTACACACACTCATGGACTATATGACCTCTCCTATGTTTGATACTTCCAACATTGTTGTTTGGAAGGCTAGGATGTCCATGTACCTAAAAAGCCTAGGCTTGCATATTTTCCTTGCCGCTATCAAGAAATCCTATCTTGTAATAGCAAGCATATAGAGGCCAATGCACAAGCACTTGAGGCACTTAGAAGCACGCTTAACAAAGAATATCTTATGATGGTTTCTAACTGTGATTCCACTTTTGCAGTGTAGAACACATTGACCTCTTCCAAGCTTCAATTGCCAATCCAAATGGAGAAGGAATCTAGTGAGGATGAATCCGAACAACGATGCTACATGGTCCAAGGGAATGACTCCCTTGAGGTACATTCGGATACTCAACTAGATAGTGCTAGCTCTTCTTTTGATGATCTTCATAGTATGGATGCCAATGCATTAAATGAAGAGTTATCTATTATTTGTGAGAACCTCTTGGAAAATATATAGTTTTGAAAAGAAAACTTGTAAATTAAATAAAGAAAATAAGTATTTGTTTTCAAAACTTGATTTAGCTTTGCAAGAGAAGGAAGAGATTTCAAGTGAACGTGACTCACTTAAATCCCAACTTGACCTTGCCCTAAAGGAAAATGAGATTTTAAAAAATAAAATGATTGCAATAAGGTTTTGATGAAAAATGAGATCTTGACTTCAAACTTGATTTTGTTTAAAAGAGAATGAATCCTTGAAAAACAAAATTGTTTTTATTTCAAAGGATTTGGATATGGTTTCTAAGAAAAATATTTCTTTGAAAAATGAATTAGATTCTCATGTTTGCCATGCTAGTGTAGCTTCACATTCTAGCATACCTATTGCATGCACCTCTTATTCCATGATTGAAAATGATATATGTTTATTAAAGAAGAGTGTGGATTGTTTGGGCTCCACTTTGAGCCAATGTGCTTTGAATCATACACGTTTGGAATCTATGTTTCGAAAGAAACAAATTTCATCTATGCATGCACACAAACCACGACATACACATGCTTCTCACGTTCACTCTCATAACACAATGTATGCTCATGTGTACACTTGTACACATTGTGCACATTGTGGACGTAAGGGCCACCTTGCTAAATTTTGTTTTGATAAGATAAATGATGTAATTTAGCAAATAAATTTGTTTGGGTTAGGAAAGGAACTAACCCCCATGGACCTAATAGAGTGTGGGTACCAAAGACCACTCCTATTTTTGATGTAGGTGTGGGCTCTCACATGACATGAGAGTGATGATGCCTTGAGGTGGATGCGTTCCGAGCTTAAAGAGAACTATTTGGAGGCATCACTTTCAAGGGGAGTTTGGTGAAAGGACCACCATGGTTTGGAGACATAGAGATGTACCCTCATCGGTTTTGGTAACGATCTCTTACTCCTCATTTTTACATGCTTTTCATATTGTTGATTTTTAGCATGTCATGTTTTAAATGTTCATTATGCCATATGCCATGTTTATTAGTCTGTCCTATGACATACATGATTAGTATTGTATTTGAGACAACCATGTTTAATATGGACTAATACTTTGTGTTCTCACATTTGTTTAGCTAATGTGTATGTCCTAGATCTAATGCATATTCATATACATAATGATCATAAGAGTTTTTGTTCTGATTTCTATACTTCATGTTTTGATTACATGTTTAGATGTTAGTTTTCATTAAAATTTGGATATATACTTATACAACTAGTGAGCCACAAATAGATTATTATATGTTTGTGCTTGAACGCTCATTTGTACTCATTAGATGTACTAGTATAGCCTAGTTTTGATGATTCATGCATTTGACTTGTATTCCCATTTTGTACATGTTTTTCATGTTTATGTTAAACTTCATATATATGTCCATTTTGTTCAAACTAATAGTTATACATATACATCCTTGAGCCACTTGCCTTCATGCATATACTTTTGTGGACTCATTCATATTTGGATATGTATGTATGCTCTAGTTTGCATAAGACATACATATACCTTGAAGGATTTCTAGTGTTGATGATTTTCATGTTTTCTAAGGAATTTTGAGCTTGATTGCCTATTTTCATGATGATGTGTTTCACACAACTCTTATACACTCACTTTACTTATTGTTTTCTCATGATTTTGTTTTCATGAGTATTATATATGCCTTATTGATTTTGAGTGTTGATGATCATGTGATTTCATGTTTTTCATGAAATATATTTTTGTTTTATTCCTTACTTGAAGGATTTCGTACTAGTTTTTCAAAATTTTCATATAACTAGTTCGTATTCTTCATATGGTAGAGTTTTCAAACATATTATATTTTCAAACTTATTTCTGAAAACCCCTACTCATTAAAGGGCGGTTGGTTGGGCGACCATGCCTTGTATGCTTATTATTGAAAATTCTTTTAAACATATGCATGAAATGGGTGGTAGAAAGTATGAGTTATACACTTGATCTTATTATGTTTTCAATTGGTATCATTGGATCTTTTCAATTGGTATCACTATTGACATTCTTTTTGTATACTCATATATGTTTTTATATATGTATGCTTACACTTCAAATAGTATCAATTTCGATTGGTATTTATTTTTTCATACATATATATATGCTTTATTTGTGCTTACTATATCTCTATATCTTTGAGCACAAATTTGGTTATGCTAAGCTTGATTTCTTAAATGACTATTATATTTCAATTGATTATGTTTCAACTGGTATCTTATACAAGCTTATGCATCATTTTATTTGGTATTTCATAAAGGGGAGAAAATTCATATTTCACCTTTCAATTGGTTTTTTTATTTTACTCCCACACTTTATGTTGAAAAATGAATGAAAAATGATATTGATTATTTTTGGTATCATATGCTCCTACTGAAAAATTACTTTCAATTGGTACTAATCTTTACAATTGATATCAAGATTACCTATATGTCTACATCATTCAATTGATATCAAAATTTTTGGTTGAATTCTTCAAAATGATTTATTTACTTACAATTGGTATTTAAATTTATATTAAAAACGTATATTTTATATACTTTCAATTGGTATGTTTTATTTTTAAATTGATATCATGATGCACTAAATTGATATTTATTTTTTTCAATTGGTATCAAAATGTTTTGATTTGATTTTACCCTTATTGATATTTTTTTGTTTAAGTCAAAGAGAGGGAGAACATTGTTTTATTGTTTTCTTTGACCCCTTTGTTGATGATTGACAAAAAGGGGAGAAGTATTTGAGTTTATATGCATGTTTATTGTTTATTTGTAAGTATATATCAAAGTTTGTTTCATATTGATATCAAGAGAGTTTGTTTGATGTTTTGATGTTTTGTTGATATTGGTATCAAGAGAACATATTTTATTGTTTTGGTTTATTGGTATCAAGAGAGTTTATATGCATGTTTATTGTTTATTTGTAAGTATATATATCAAAGTTTGTTTCATATTGGTATCAAGAGAGTTTGTTTGATGTTTTGATGTTTTATTGATATTGGTATCAAGAAAACATATTTTGTTGTTTTGCTTTATTGTATCAAGAACTATTGTTAAAATTTTTACTGTTGGTATCAAGAGCTTTTATTGATTATCTTTCAGTTGGTATCAAGAATTTTTTATTAATTGGCATCAAGAGCTTTTATTACTTTTATTGATAAAGTTTTCACATTGAAATTTTTATTGGTATCAAGAGCAATTATTTAAGAATATGTTTATTTTAAAAGGAAAAGGAATTTATTTTAAAAGTTTGGTATCAAGAGCATGTTCATTTCATTATTTTATGCATGTTTATGCATATTCATGTTTAGTATTCATTGCATATATTTATTGTTTATTGTTATGCATGAGTTAAGGGGAGCTTCTTTGAACCTTAACTTTAATCCATGCATATATAACTCCATGAGTTTTGTCATCATCAAAAAGGGGGAGATTATTGGCCCAGAGGCCTTCCACTTTAGTTTTGATGTTGATTAACTCATGTAGTTATAGTTTACTAATAATCTTGTGATATTTAATTTCAGATATTTAACCAAGATATTAGTAGGTGATTAACTTCAACAATGGTGTTTTGGAGCTTTCACATTGGTGATTCAAGAGCCTGAGCGTCAAAGTTCATATCTAGCACTCGTTTGGAGTCAAGCTCGGTGGATCACGTTTGGATCGAGTCGACTTGGAGACGGCGCTCTACAAGAAGACTTCGGTACATTGTTTAGTTTATTATTTAGATCTATTGTTAAAGATTAGATAGTGTGATATGCTCAAGTTCACAACACGCAAACGTTTCATGTTTATTGGTTTTCAGTTTTTGGTTTAACCGATCTTGGTTTTCATGAATAGATATTATATCAAAAAAAGTTTACATAGTTTAATGTATATTAGATTTGTTCTATATACATCTATACTTCAACTATTTAAACAAACTTAGTTTGATAGTCTATTTCATGAGTTTGGAGTTTTGGTATTTTAGACAAAACTTATTTTTGGATTTAATGTCAAAAACATTAATATATATCTCTTTCATGTATATTGGATTATGTCCATATACAACATGCTTAAAAGTTATTTCAATATCATGTTTTTGTATTTGGATGAGTTTTAAATAAAACGATTTTCCATTTCAAAAATTCAAGTTCTGAAAAATACGGATTTTGATTTTCGGCAAAATTTCTAAGTTACAAAAATAGTTCAAAATGTTTGTAACATGGTTTGATTTTACTCAAACATGTTTGTATATCAAAGTATTATATTGAAACTATTTTTGTAGATTTTTAGAGATTTTATGGGATTTTATTAAAGCCAAAAGACCAGTTTTTAAATCCTATAAATTGCCCTGCCAGGCTCTGACGGTCGACCGGGCCGGTCGACCGGACCCACGGTCGATCGACTGGACCAGTCGACCGACGTGCATAAGGACGTGCACGCAGGCCAGCTTGCTTGGCCGGTCGACCGAGCGGTCGACCAACTGAAGTTAACCCATTCTCGGGTTGGCCCGGTTGACCGGGCGGTCGACCGGCCAGAGAGCCGTTGCTCTCTAGTTCTAGGCGCGGTCGACTGGGCGGTCGACCAGCAGGCTCAACGATCAATTTTTTGACCGTTGGCCGGTCGACCGGCTGGTCGACCGGAAGGCCAATCTGGGCCTTGTCAGCTGCCAACGGGCAGAATCTCTTGAGGGCTATATATACCCCATTCAAGAGTTGGTTTTGCACAAGTTTTCAAGAGAGAAAAATTTACATGCTTTAAATGTTTTGTTACAAGTTTCAAAAGAGTTTTATAGCTTTAAAGATTTGATCTTTATTTTGTTTTAAAAGAGGTTGAAAAATTCAAAGAAAAGAAAGTCTTTGGGAATTGGTTTGATCTTCATTTTCAATTCTATCTAGAGTTTTTCCCTAGAGTTTTCTTTAAGTTTTTGATTTCCAAACTCTTTGTTTTCCACACTTGAGCTATCTTGCTATCCTATCTATAGGATTTTTATCTTGTGGGAAAATTGGTTTGTGGTTGAGATAGACCACCAAGTTGTAAACTTCCATCTTTGTGATATCCCTCTAGTGAGAGGTGGAGATTGTTGTTTGGCTCCCTCTAGTGAGAGGTGGAGATTGTGTTTGAATCCCTCAAGTGTGAGGTGATTGTGTTTGAGTGGCTTTGAGCCCTATCCCTCATTTGTGAGGTTGATCATTGTTTGGCTAAGTGCCTAACCCTCTAAGTGTAGAGGTGTTGAGAGTTGTGCATTGCCTCTGTGAGAGGTTGTATTCGGTTAGAGAGAGGAGTTGTGTACTTCCAATTGTAATTGCCCCAAATCCTCAGTGGAGGTTCTTTGTGTGGGAGTCCTGTGTAGATAAGTTAGTGGAAATCTTTTTGTGTGAAGGCGGGGATGTAGAGCTGTGTGCTCGAACCTCGAAACATATCCATGTGTTTGCGATTGATCCACTTTCTCTAACTCTCTCTCTATTACTTTGAGCATTGCATCATATTGCCATATCATATATATGCTTGTGTTGTTTGTGTGTGCCTCACTTGTGTTTAACCACGAGAGCTTCATATAGCACCTCAACTCTTATTCAGAGGAATCAAGAGGAGTTAGTCCAGAGCCCTTCACCAGGAATTCGGCTACACTCGTTGGTTACATTAAGTATGTTGCAATTAAGTTTTAAATTTCCGCATTTTGTTCATTAGATTAGCTGTACACCTATTCACCCCCCTCTAGGTGTACTTACATATATGTCTAATAACATTGCATTTAATATAATGAGCATAAAATCATAACATGCTAAAAATATTAATACTAAAGCATGTAAAAATAAATAGGAGTTTAGAGAGAGTTAACAAATCATATGAACTAATTTCTAAGTCTCCAAACCATGGTGGTCCTCCCACCAAACATCCTTGATAGTGATGCATCAATAGGGTATTTTCATATAGCTCATGCATATAGCATCAAGGCACCATCCCTCTCACGTTATGTGAGAGTCCATACCTATATCAAAACACAAGAGGTGAGAATTTTGGTACCCATATTTTCTTTTGAGTCCACAAGGGTTAGCAACAATTGGAACCCGAACATTATTATTAGAAAATTTTAAATGATTTATTTTATCAAAATAAAATTTTGCAAGATGGCCTTTGCAGCCGTAATGTGTACATTTACACTCTAGCATTTATATGTGTGGTGTGAGTGTGAGCATGATGTACATGTGATGTATGCCGTGTAGGATGTGCATGAATGTGTGGAACTTATTTCTTGCGAAACATAGATTCTACTTTATTGTGTTTAAATGCACATTGGCTTAAAGTGGAGCCCAAACAATCAATGTTCTTCTTCATAATGCAAATATCATTATCAATTTTGGAAGAAGAAACAAGAGAAACAAAATCATTTTTCTTGTTAGAAATATTTTCTTTTTCTTTTAAAATAATTTTCTTTTTAAAGAATTTATTTTCATTTAAAATAATTTCTTTTTCCTTTTTCACCAAAATAAATTTATTTTACAATGAATTGTTTCCTTCACAAATTTCATTTAATTTTGAAGTCAAAGAAACATTCTCTTTTTTCAAAAATTCATTTTCTTTTGAAATGATTTCAAATGCGGAAATTAAAAACTTAGTTGCAACAACACTTAATGCAACCAACGAGTATAGCCGAATTCCTGGTGAAGGGCTCTAGACTAACTCCTCTTGATTCCCCTGAATAAGAGTTGAGGCGCTATATGATGCTCTCGTGGTTAAGCACAAGTGAGACACACACAAACAAGCTAAGCATATAATATGAATGAGCAATATGAATGATGTAAGGCAGAATATAAAAGAGAGAGAGAGAGTAAGAGTCAATGGATCAAACACAAACACCGAGATATGTTTCGAGGTTCGAGCACACAGCTCTACGTCCCCGCCTTCAAACAGAAGGATTTCCAATCCACTAACTTGTCCACACAGGACTCCCACACAGGGAACCTCCACTGAGGATTTGGGGCGATACAACAAGGAAGTACACAACTCCTCTCTCAACCGAATACAACCTCTCACAGAGGCTAGGCACAAGGCCACACAAACACCACCTCACACAAGAGGGGTAGGCACTTAGCCAATACAAATCAATCACCTCACACTTGAGGGATTCCAACACAAACTCCACCTCTCACTAGAGAGAGCCAACCAACAATCTCCACCTCTCACTAGAGGGAGCTAACCATCACTCAAAAATCAACCTCTACAAAAGAGGGATAACATAAAGTGGGAGGGATAATAACTTGGTGGTTTCCACAACCACAAACTATCTCTTCCACAAAATAAAGATCCTATAGATAGGATAGCAAGATATTGCTCAAGTGTGAAAAACAAAGAGTTTGAAAATTAAAACTCAAAGAAAAACTCTAGGGAAAAACTCTAGATAGAATTGAAAATGAAGATCAAACCAATTCCTAAAGAATTTTCTTATCAAATGATTTTCCAACCCTTTTAAAACAAGTTAAAGATCAAATCTTTAAGCACTAAAAACTCTTTAAAAACTTGCTGAAAGATGTAAATTTTTGATCTAAAAATTCTTAACCAAAACAGCCAAGATTGGGGTATTTAAAGGCCCAATAAAAACTAGCCGTTGGCAGCTGACTAGGCCCAGTTTGGCCTTCCGGTCGACCGGCCGGTCGACCGGCCAATGGTCAAAAAAGTGATCGTTGAGCCTATCGGTTGACCGCCCGGTCGATTGTGCCAATCTAGAGAGTAATTGCTCTCTGGCCGGTCGACCGAGCGGTTGACCGTGCCAAGCCTTACGGCCGACCGTCCGGTCGACTGCCCCCACCCGAGAGTGGGTACTTGCAGTCGGTCGACCGCTCGGTCGACCGGCTCAAGTGCCTGGTCTGCGTGCATATTCTTGTGCACGTCGGTTGACCGATCCGGTTTACCGACTCTGGGTCCGGTCGACCGGTCGGTCGACTGCCAGAGCCTGGCAGGGCTATTTTAGGGATCAGAAAACTTGGTTTTTAATTCTCAAATAAATCCCATAAATTCTCTAAAAAACCACAAAAATAGTTCTAGTATAATACTTTGATATACAAACATGTGTGAAAAAATTCAACACATATTTCAAACTATTTGAACCATTTTTGTGACTTACAAATTTTGCCGAAAACCAAAAACTGTATTTTCTAAAACTTTGGATTTTTGAATTGAAAATTCGTTTTGTCCAAAACTCATCCAAATACAAAAACATGATATGAAACAACATTTGAGGCATATAGTATATGGATATACTCCAATATACAGATAAAGATATATATATCAATGTTTTTTTGACAATAATTCCAAAAACAAGTTTTGTTAAAATACAAAACCTAAATACATGAATAGGTTATCAAACTAAGTTTGTATAAATAGTTGAAGTATAGATGTATATAGAACAAATCTAATATACATTAAACCATGTAAACTTGTTGATACTATCTATCATGAAAACCAAGATCAGTTAAACCAAAAACCGAAAACCAATAAACATGAAAACTAGAAACAAGTGTGTGTGTTGTGAACTTGAGCATATCACACTATCTAGTCTTTACAAATGGATCTAAACACAAAACTAAACAATGTACCAAAGTCTTCTTGTAGAGCGCCGTTTCCAAGTTGACTCGATCCAAACGTGATCCACCGAGCTTAACTCCAACAAGTGCTAGATATAACTTTTGACGCTCAGGCTCTTGAATCACCATGTGAGAAGCTCCAAAACACCTTTGTTGAAGCTAATCACCTACTAATATCTTGGTTAAGTATCTGAAACTAAACATCAAAGGATTATTAGTAAGCATAACTACATGAGTTAATCATCATCAAAACTAGAGTGGAAGGCCTTTGGGCTAACAATCTCCCCCTTTTTGATGATGACAAAACTCATGGAGTTATATATGCATGGATTAAAGTTAAGCTTCAAAGAAGCTCCCCCTTAACTCATGCATAGCAATAAAAATAAATATACGCAATGAATACTAAACATGAATATGCATAAACAAATGTATGCAACAACAAGGAGAGAGAAACATGCATAACACAAACATATGTTTCAAAAACAACCTTCTCCCCTCTTTGTTTAAACTCTCAAAATCATTTTCTCATAAACTCAATATATGCAAAAACAAAAATATGCATATATAAACTCAAAATCTTTCTCCCCCTTTTTGTGTTGGCCCAAAGGCCCATCACTTTAGTTTTGATGATAATCAACTCATGTAGTTATGTTTACTAATGATCTTGTGTTTAATTAGTGACAAATTTATGATCAAGATCTTAGTAGGTGCGTAGCTTCAACAAAGGATTTAAAGTCAAGTTTTGGAGCTAGCACGGTGTGATCCAAGAAGCTTTTGGATCGTGTTTGAACCAAGTCAAGAAGATGAGAAGACTTCAAGAAGATGAAGACTTGGGTCTAGGTTTGTTTTTAGAAGATTTTGTTTTTAGTTAAAATGTAAAAGATAGAATAGTTGGTGGATTGCTCAAGTACTATATACACACACACTCTTGATTTAGTCATAAAAGAATTTTTAGTTTAGAAAAGACTTTTCATTTTGGAAAAATATCGTTTTGATTTTTGGTATTCAAGTATTATGTTTTACCAAAACCATGTTTAGAGCTTAATGTCAAAAACATAGATATTTCACCATGTTTTTGTAGTGGATCATATCCATACACACTATGCTTTAAAAGTTGTTTAAATATCTTATTTTTGTATTTGGAGAAGTTTTGAAAAAATCAATTTGGAAAAATACAGTTTTTGTTTTAAGCCAATTTTTCCAACTTACAAAAATAGTCCAAATTATTTGTAACATGCCTTGATTTTGTGCAAGCATGTTTGTTTATCAAAGTATATTGGTAAAACTATTTTTGTAGATTTTCAGTATTTTATGGGATTTTAATTGAGCCAAAAAGACCAAGTTTTTAAACCCTTAACAGTTCTGTCCTGGTTTCAGCCGGTCGACCGTGACGGTCGACCGAAGCCTGAAGGCGGTCGACCGCGGTCGACCGATGTGCACAGATGTGCACGCCAGTTCTGGCAGGTGGGCCGGTCGACCGACCCGGTCGACCGTCCAGAGAGCTCTGCTCTCTGGAAAGGCCCCGGTCGACCGGGCGGTCGACTGGACAGAGAGACTTGCTCTCTGTATCCTGGCCTCGGTCGACCGACCGGTCGACCGATGGCTCAATGGTCGGATTTTCGACCGTTGGCGGTCAACCGGCCGGTCGACCGGCATTTCTGACAGACCCCAACGGCTAGTTTTTCTAGCTCTATAAAATGGGACATTTGGGGGCTGTTTTCCACAAGATTTGGAGAGTATTTTTGAGCCTGTTTTTCCAACCCTTTTAAGAGTTTTTCTCCACAAAATTGAGAGCAAATATTTCCTATCAAAAGGGAGTTTATCAAGAGAGTGTTAAAAGAGATTTTCTTGAGTTTTCCTCCACCACTTCCATCCTAGTTTTCTCACACAATCACTTGAGCTATCCATTGCTTTATCTATCCATAGGATTGTGTTGTAAGAGTTTTTATTGGTGATCAAGTGTTTAGATCACAAGTTTTCATCTTGTACTTTGAGGAGGCGGACGTGTGTGTTCGCATTGTTTCGGGTCCTAGTGGGGACTCGGTGTTTCGGGTTCTAGTGGGAACTCCGTGTTTGAGGTGCGGCCTCGGCGAGCCGGTGGGTTTGCGTGTATACGGACTAGGAAGTCCGAGAGCTTGTAGGTGTTGCGGCACCGAGTGATCCAGTGGGATCGATTATAGTGGAAATCCTTCAAGTGTGAAGAAGGGAACGTAGAGCAAGGGTGCTCGAACCTCGAAACAAATCCCTCGTGTTTGCGATTGCTCACTCTCTCTCTCTCTCTCTATCTCCTTGTGTTTATATCTTGCATACTTTCATTATTGTCTTTATCTTTCATGCTTGATATATTGTGTGCTTAATTGTATATGCTCGGGGATTATTTGCTAACACTAGTATTCAACCAAGAGAGCCAATGCGGCACGTCAACCCTTATCTAAGGGAATCTAGAGGAGTTAGTCCAAAGCCCTTCACGGGGAATCTGGCTACACTCTTGTATTATACGTGGTGTTTAGTGTAATAGTTTAGTTTAGGTCATAATAGTTTTTAATTCCGCATTTAGTGACCATTAGATTAGCCATCACCTATTCACCCCCTCTAGGTGATTTACAATTGGTATCAGAGCCAAGTGCTCTTGATTTGGGTCTTACAACCTAGAGTTAAAGATCCTCACTTTTAGGCTAATCACAATATTTTTGTACACACCATGGATTTTATGTCACCACCCACCTTTGACATTCTTAACATCCAAATTTGGAAGGTTAAGATGTCTTTGTACCTCAAAACCCTAGGCATTCATGTTTATTTTGCCACTACTAGAAATGATTATTGTTTAAATGGCAAAAATATTGAGGCTAATGCAAAAGCCCCTCATGCTTTAAAGTCTACCCTAAATGATGATTATTTATCTAGGGTTTCTAATGTTGATTCGATTTTTGTAGCATGGAACATCATCACCTCCCTTGGCGAAAAGGATCTATACTATGCCGGGAGCGATTCGGACGTTGGAAGCGACACCTCCAACTTGTGCTATATGGTCCAAGGGGATAACCCCTTGAGGTAACTACCGAATCCGAGGTAGATGAGGATGTAGACATGTCATATAATAAACTTGCATCTTTTTGTCAACAATTGCTTGAAAAATATGACATGCTTAAGAAAGATAATAAAAATTTGAAAAAGAAATTTAATTGCATGCATAAGGAAAATGAGTCTTTCAAAATTAAGGTTGCATGTTTTGAAAAAGAAAATGAGAATTTAAAAAATGAAAATGTTTCCTTGTTTTCTAAATTGAATGATCTTTGTGAAGGAAACACTAGTTTGAAAAATAAAATTATCTTGGTGGAGAAACAAAAAGAAATTGTTTTTCAAGAAAACACTTCTTTGAAAACAAAAATTTGTGAAAAAGAAAAAGAAAATGTTTCTAAAAAGAAAAAGAAAAATGATTCTATTTCTCATCATGCTTTACATGCCACCATTGATGATAGTGAGATTAAATTTTTGAAAAATAAAATTAATAGTTTGAGCTCTACTTTGAGCACATGTGCATTTAACCACACTAGATTGGAGTCTTTGTTTTCAAAGAAACAAACTCCACACATTCATGCACATTATCATCATGCATATGCTTATGTTGCACGTCACGATCACAATCACACTCATAAGCATTCTAAGGTGTACAAATATACACATTGTGGCCGCAAAGGCCATCTAGCAAAATTTTGTTTTGACAAGTTGCATATTTTAAATTTTGCTAATAAGAAAATTTTTTGGGTTCCTTACAAAGCTAACCCCCAAGGACCCAATAGAAAATGGGTACCAAAGTCCCCACCTTGTGTATTTGATGTAGGTGAGGGCTCTCACAAGACGTGAGAGATTTGGTGCCTTGGTGGTGGTTGCATGGACTAGAAGGACATACATTTGATGCACCGCTATCAAGGAGTTTTGGTGGGACGACCACCATGTTTTAAAGATTTGAAGTAGTTCCTCGGTTTGGTAACTATTTCTAAACTCTTAATTTATTTACATGCTTATTTATTTGTGTTATCATATAGCATGTTCATGTTTTATGTGTTTTGTGCTTCATGTGGTAAATACTAGTTTAAATGTAGTTTTATCAAAACTTGTATTTATACATGTACAAATAGTGAGAACAAATTGATTCATATATGTTTGCACTTCATGCTCATTTGTACCCACTATATGCACATATATAGGCTAGTTTTGATGATTCTTTCATTTATGCTTGTTTTGCCTATTTTCATGTTTTACTTCATGTATATGTATTTCGTATTCAAATTTAATAAATATACATATATACCCGTGAGTCTCTTGCCTTCATGCAAATACATTTAATAGACTCTTTTATGTTTGGGATATGTATGTATATTGTTAGGATTGGATAAATCATACATATATCTAGATGTTTGTTTTAAAAATAAAATAGGAATTTTCATGATTTGTTGATAAAATGATATTTGTGTTTTGAGCTTCATTGATTATTTTCATGGAAAATGCTAAACACATGATTTTTGTACACTCACACTTCATTGTTTAGTCATGACTTTGTTCATGAACATATTTTTGAGCTTTATCGATTCGAGTGTCGATTCTTATGTATTTGGTATGACTCATGAAAAATATATGTTTGATCTCATGTATTGAAGGATCTTTAACTAGTTTTTAAAAAAAAAATTATCTCTAACTAGTTAATTATTCTTCATTTGGTAGTGATTTTCAATGCTATACTATTTTCAAATCTATTTTTTTGAAAACCCCTACCTTCCACGGGCGGATGGCTGGGCGAGTATGCCTTGTAAGTTTTATTGAAAATCTTTTACCTTGAGCATATGAAGGGTGGTAGGTTATGAGTTATATACATGATTTACATTGTTATTTTCAATTGGTATCTCAATTGATATTTTTGTATATACTCATATTTTGTTTCCTATATAAGTATGCTTCATAATTTCCATAATATCAATTGCTATTGGTATTCTCTTTTCATATATATATATATATATATATATATATATATATATATATATATATATATATATATATATATATTATATATATATATGTTTTTCATGTGCTTGTTTACAATTGATTCACATTTTTAAAGCATAAAGTTTATGATGAAAATAAAAATATTTGATCATTATGTTTACATTTGATATCAATATGCCTCAATTTCATATTTGTTAAATTTCTATTGGTATCAATATGTTTTATCAAAAATGATTATTTACAATTTGGTATCTTAAAATTTGATTGTTTTACAAGAGCTCTGATACCTTTAAAAAAAAATTTTTTTAATAAGAAAATTAAAAATGTTTTGATGTGTATTTCCTATATGCAATGAGAGCTTAACATCTCTTCTACATATAGATTCATGTTGAGTGTATCTTGTATTGAGGAACTTGTCAACCTCTTTTTATGTGATACACGTGTGTAGGGGGAGCTTCACATCTCCTCTTATTCATTACATATTATGCGTTATGTGAATTAGGGCTTGTCATCCCTCTTTCATGTAATGTATATATGTAGGGAAGCTTCACATCTTCCTCTTCATGAATGTATATCGCATATAAACTTTTATTGACTTATTTGTTTGCACCCCTTATTGATCTCTTTGTTTATAACAAAAAGGGAGAGAAAATTTTGTTTTACTTTAACCCCTTTGTTGATGATTGACAAAAAGGGGGAGAAGTATTTGAGATATATGCATGTTCTCCTTACTTTAATATTAAAGGAGGAGTAGTATTTATGTTTATGCATATATGTTTTGTTTTGCAAATTGGAGAAAAAGAATTTGATTTGTTTTATGCTTGTTAGCATGTCTATCTCCATACATTTGCATACATGTTTATGAGCATTCATTGCATATTTATTGTTTATTGTTTATGCATGAGTTAAGGGGAGCTTCTTTGAAGCTTTACTTTAATCTATGCATATATAACTTCATGAGTTTTGTCATCATCAAAAAGGGGGAGATTGTTGGCCCAAAGGCCCATCACTTTAGTTTTGATGATGATCAACTCATGTAGTTATGTTTATTAATGATCTTGTGTTTAATTAGTGACAGATTTATGATCAAGATCTTAGTAGGTGCGCAGCTTCAACAAAGGATTTAAAGTCAAGTTTCGGAGCTAGCACGGTGTGATCCAAGGAGCTTTTGGATCGTGTTTGGACCAAGTCAAGAAGATGGGAAGACTTCAAGTGAAGACTTCAAGAAGATGAAGACTTGGGTCTAGGTTTGTTTTTAGAAGATTTTGTTTTTAGTTAAAATGTAAAGGATAGAATAGTGGTGGATCGCCCAAGTACTATACACACACACACACACACACACACACTCTTGATTTAGTCATAAAAGAATTTTCAGTTTAGAAAAGACTTTTCATTTTGGAAAAATATCGTTTTGGTTTTTGGTATTCAAGTATTATGTTTTTACCAAAAACATGTTTAGAGCTTAATGTCAAAAACATAGATATTTTACCATGTTTGTGTAGTGGATCATATCCATACAAACTATGCTTTAAAAGTTATTTAAATATCTTGTTTTTGTATTTGGAGAAGTTTTGGAAAAATCAATTTACAAAAATACAGTTTTTTGTTTTAAGCCAATTTTTCCAACTTACAAAAATAGTCCAAATTATTTGAAACATGCCTTGATTTTGTGCAAGCATGTTTGTTTATCAAAGAATATTAGTAAAACTATTTTTGTAGATTTTTTAGTATTTTATGGGATTTTAATTGAGCCAAAAAGACCAAGTTTTTAATCCCTTAACAGTTCTGTCCTGGTTTCAGCCGGTCGACCGTGATGGTCGACCGAAGCTTGAAGGCGGTCGACTGAGCGGTCGACCGACGTGCATAGACGTGCACACCAGTTCTGACAGGAGGGTCGGTCGACCGTCCAGAGAGCTCTGCTCTCTGGAAAGGCCCCGGTCGACCGGCGGTCGACCGGACAGAGAGACTTGCTCTCTGTATCCTGGCCCCGGTTGATCGACCGGTCGACCGATGGCTCAACGGTCTGATTTTCGACCGTTGGCGGTCGACCGGCAGTTCTGACAGACCTCAACGGCTAGTTTCTCTAGCTCTATAAAATGGGACATATGGGGGCTGTTTTCCACAAGATTTGGAGAGTATTTTTGAGCCAGTTTTTCCAACCCTTTTAAGAGGTTTTCTCTGAAAATCACCTAGAGGGGGGGAGTGAATAGGTGATAATGCTAATCAATGCACAATTTAAAAATTATGAAGCAACAATCTCACAAAGCAAGTGAATATAGCAATGAATGTAAAGAGCAAGTAATAAGAGCAATGAAATAGAACAAGAAATAAGAGCAAGTAAACCAAACGCAAACACCGAGATTTGTTATCGAGGTTCGAGCACCCAGCTCTACTTCCCGCCTTCCCTAGAAGGATTCCAACCACTTCCACTATCACAAAGATGTCACAAATACACCGGAGTACCCAACTCCATAATCTCAAGTACAAGCAATCTCTGAGTAGTCAAAAGACCACAAACTCTCTCTTGCAAAATTCTCTTCCCTTAAAAAGGTCCTTAGAGAAATAATGAGTAGGAATGAAGCTCTTGTGTGTAAGGAGAAAAGAAAATGAAATCAGAGAATTCTTGAAAGCACTTCAGAAAATGAGAGAGAATTTCAGCACAGAAACCAAGAAACCAAATCTTTTGAAAGCCTTAAACTTTTGGAAATTTTTTGAGAATTTTTCTTGTTAACCAACCTCTCCCTAAACACCCCTATTTATAGAAGAGGGCTAGGGTTAGGAGATAAAACATTTTTAAGGCTAATCAGAAAGTATTAGAACCAAAATATGTCACTTAAACATGATTAAGTGAGAAAAAGACAAAAATAAACCAGCTCAGAAAACTAGCCGTTACTGTTCAAACGGCTAGCACGGTCGACCGCTAGTTCAAAGGAATATAGCCGTTGCAGGCTACGGTCGACCGCCCGGTCGACCGAAACAAACAGAGAGCTCTGCTCTCAGACCGGTCGACCGGGGCGGTCGAGCGTCCAAAGACTGCCAAATGTGCACAGATTTGTGCACGTCGGTCGACCGACCCAGTCGACCGACTTCTAGCCAAGTCGACTAGTCAGAGGACTAGTCGACTGGATGAAGTCTGGAAAGGACAGAAAAATAGTTTTAAAAATATTATGAAAAATCTTTTAACACTCATAAAAATCACCAAAAATAGTTTTATCATTATGCATTGATATATAAACATGCGGTAAAAAGTTTAGCTCAAATATCAATCAATATGAACTATATTTGTCTCTTATCATTTTTACCAAAAACCAAAACTGTATTTTCTAAACTTGGATTTTGACTAGAAAATACGTTTTGTCCAAAACTTCTTCCAAATACAAAAACATGATATTTAAAACATTTTGAAGCATAATCCTATATACATGAAACATATGTATATCAAAGTTTTTGTTATAAATTCCAATACCAAAATAAGTTTTGATAAAACACAAAACTTAAAACACATGATTATGTATATCAAAGTAAGTTTGTAGGTTGAAGATTGTATACAAACTATTTATGTTAGGAAACAAGATGTGCGCAAAAACGTGTGTGATAGAGCTTCAAACCTATTCACTATTCTTTAACAAAATTCTAAACTAAAAGCAAATCTAATAAATTATCTTGAGCAATCTTGAAGTCTTGAGCCATGTGATGCCTTGCTAGAGCCTTCTCTTCTATGTTCCTTCCTTGATGTGCAAAAAGCCTTCTTTGCTTCATGAACCTAGAAATTCTTGCAATAGCTAAGCAATGGCCTCCAAATATGGTACTAACTTGAAACTTATCTAAACAAACTAATTAGTACCAAATAGCACTTATTTGTTTTGTTATCATCAAAACTCTAAACAAATGGAGAGTGTAACCTTTTGGGCCAACATTCTCCACAAAATTGAGAGCAAATATTTCCTATCAAAAGGGAGTTTATCAAGAGAGTGTTAAAAGAGATTTTCTTGAGTTTTCCTCCACCACTTCCATCTTAGTTTTCTCACACAATCACTTGAGCTATCCATTGCTTTATCTATCTATAGGATTGTGTTGTGAGAGTTTTTATTGGTGATCAAGTGTTTAGATCACCAAGTTTTCATCTTGTACTTTGAGGAGGCGGACGTGTGTGTTCGCATTGTTTCGGGTCCTAGTGGGGATTCGGTGTTTCGGGTTCTAGTGGGAACTCCGTGTTTGAGGTGCGGCCTCGGCGAGCCGGTGGGCTTGCGTGTGTACGGACTAGGGTGTCCGAGAGCTTGTAGGTGTTGCGGCACCGAGTGATCCGGTGGGATCGATTATAGTGGAAATCCTTCAAGTGTGAAGGCGGGGACGTAGAGCAAGGGTGCTCGAACCTCGAAACGAATCCCTCGTGTTTGCGATTGCTCACTCTCTCTCTATCTCCTTGTGTTTATATCTTGCATACTTTCATTATTGTCTTTATCTTTCATGCTTGATATATTGTGTGCTTAATTGTATATGCTTGGGGATTGTTTGCTAACACTAGTATTCAACCAAGAGAGCCAACGCGGCACCTCAACCCTTATCTAGGGGAATCTAGAGGAGTCAGTCCAGAGCCCTTCACGGGGAATCCGGCTACACTCTTGTGTTATATGTGGTGTTTAGTGTAATAGTTTAGTTTAGGTCATAATAGTTTTTAATTCCGCATTTAGTGAACATTAGATTAGCCATCACCTATTCACCCCATCTAGGAGATTTACATTTTGTCAATCATCAACAAAGGGGTCAAAGAAAACAATATTCTCTCCTTTTTGTCTTAAACAAAAAATATCAATAAGGGTGAAATCATAACAAAACTTTCTTGATACCAATTGAAAGAGAAAAAATATCAATTTAGTGCATCAGGATATCAATGAAATATACCTATTGAAAGTACATAATGTGGTACATAAAACAAATATTTTTTTTAATATAAATTTAAATACCAATTGTAAGTAAATTCCAATTAAATACCAATTGTAAGTAAATAAATCATTTTGAGCAATTCAACCAACAATTTTGATATCAATAAAACATACCAATTGAAAGTAAAACTTATAGGTAATCTTGATACCAATTTGAAAAGATTAGTACCAATTGAAAGTAATTTTTCATTAAAAGCATATGATACCAAAAATATGCAATATCCCCTTTTTCAATCATTTTTAACATAAAGTGTGGGAGTAGAATAACAAAACCAATTGAAAGGTGAAATATGAATTCTCTCCCCCTTTATGGAATACCAAATAAAATAATGCATAAGCTTGTATATGATGCCAATTGAAACATAATCAATTGAAATATTAAAGAAATCAAGCTTAGCATAACCAAAATTTGTGCTCAAAGATATAGAGATATAGAAGCACAAATAAAGCATATATATGTTGAAAAATTAAATACCAATCGAAATTGATACTATTGAAGTTGAAAGCATACATATATAAAAACATATATGAGTATACAAAAAGAATGTCAATAGTGATACCAATTGAAAAAATTCAATGATACCAATTGAAAACAAAATAAGATTAAGTGTATAACTCATATTCCTTTCCACCCATTTCATGCACATGTTTAAAAAGATTTTCAATAATAAGCATACAAGACATGGTCGCCCAACCAACCGCCCTTAGATGGAAGGGTTTTCAAAAATAGGTTTAAAAATAGTTTACCATAATTGAAAACTCTTCCAAAATGAAGAATACGAACTAGTTATATGAAAAATTTGTAAACTAGTACGAAATCCTTCAAGTAAGGAATAAAACAAAAATAAATTTCATGAAACATGAAAATCACTCAACAATTGACACTCAAAAGATATAAAGCTCATATAGGACTCATGAAACAAAATCATGAGAAAACCTCAAATAATGTGAGTGTACAAGTTTTGTGAAAAACATAATCATGAAAATAGTCAATTTAGCTCAATAAGAAATTCCTTAAAACGTGAAAATCATCAAAACGATTTAATCTTCAAGGCATATGTATGTCTTGTACAAACCAAAGAATACATACATATCCAAACATAACGAGTCCACCAAAGTATATGCACGAAGGCAAGTGGCTCAAGGGATGTATATGTATAGCCAAAAGTTTGGACAAAATAGACATATACATGAAGTTAAACATATAAACATGAAAACATGTATAAAATAGGAATACAAGTCAAATGCATGAATCATCAAACTAGGCTATACTAGTACATCTAATGGGTACAAATAAGCGTTCAAGTACAAACATATAATAGTCTATTTGTGGCTCACTAGTTGTACAAGTATGTACCTAAGTTTTAATGAAAACTAACATCTAAACATGTAATCAAAGCATGAAGCATAAAAATCAAAACAAAAACTCATATGATCATTATGTATATGCATATGCATAGATCTAGGACATACACATTAGTTAAAACAAATGTGAGAACACAAAGATATAAATCCATATTAAACATGGGTGTCTCAAATAACAAAACATGTATATCACTAATCTAAATCTCATGGCATATAACATACTAATTATAAAACATCAAGACATGCTAAAAATGAATAATATGAAAGCATGTAAACATAATGGGAGTTAGAGATCGTTACCAAAACCGATAGGGCAACTCTCTATGTCTCCAAAACATGGTGGTCCTCCCACCAAACTCCCCTTGAAAGTGATGCATCCAAATTGTTCTCTTTAAGCTCGGAATGCATCCACCTCAAGGTACCATTACTCTCACGTCAAGCGAGAGCCTACATCTACATCAAATACAATAGGGGTGGTCTTTGGTACCCACACTCTTTTGGGTCCATGGGAGTTAGCTCCTTTCCTAACCCAAACAAATTTTGTTGCTAAATTTTCATCATGTATCTTATCATAGCAAAATGTAGCAAGGTGGCCCTTATGTCCACAATGTGTACAAGTGTACACATGAGCATACATAGTGTTGTGTACATGAACGTGCGAAGCATGTGTATGCCGTGGTTTGTGTGCATGCAACGATGGAACTTGTTTCTTTCGAAACATGGATTTCAAACGTGAGTGGTTCATGGCACATTGGCTCAAAGTGGAGCCCAAATAATTCACACTCTTCTTTAACAAACATATATCATTTTCAATCATAGAAGAAGAGGTGCATGCAATAGGTGAGCTAGGTGAAGCTACACTAGCATGGCAAACATGTGTATCTATATCATTTTTCAAAGAAATATTTTTCTTTAAACAATCTTCCAATTCTTGTGAAATCAAATCAATTTTGTTTTTCAAAGAATCATTTTCTTTTAAAACAAATACAAGTTTTGAAGATAGACTTTCATTTTTCTTCAAAATATTTTTACAATCATTTTTATTTTTCAAAATCTTGTTTTCCTTTAAGGCAAGGTCTAGTTGAGATTTAAGTGAGTCGCGTTAACTTGAAATCTCTTCCTTCTCTTGCAAAACCAAATCAAGTTTTAAACATAAATCCTTATTTTCTTTGTTAAGTTCAAAACACTTCTTTTTCAAAAGATTATATTTTTCAAGTAATTTTTCACATACAATAGATAGTTCTTCATTTAAGGCATTAGGATCAACATAATCATTACTTGAAGAACTAGCATCATCATCATCTAATTGAGATTTCGAATATCCCTCAAGGGAGTCATTCCCTTGGACCATATAGCATTGTTGCTCGGATTCTCCACTAGATTCATCCTCCGCTTGGATTGGCAATTGAAGCTTGGAGGAGGTCAACGTGTTCCACATTGCAAAGGCGGAATCACAGTTAGAAACTAAGTACAAATATTCTTTGTTAAGCGTGCTTCTAAGTGCCTTAAGGGCTTGTGCATTGGCCTCTATATACTTGCTATTACCAAGATAGGATTTCTTGGTAGCGGCAAGGAAAACATGCAAGCCTAGGATTTTTAAGTACATGGACATCCTAAATTTTCACATGTCAATATTGGAGACATCAAACATGGGAGGTGACAAGCAATCCATGAGTGTGTGTAAACTAGGGGTGCCATTGGATCGGATACGGATCGGATATTCTATTTACCACATCCATATCCGCACCCAACTTTCGGATACGGATACGGATACGGATATTATCGGATGTAAAAAAATGATATCCGTATCCGCCAAAATCGGATATCGGATACGAATCGGATAATAGTAGATCGGATGTGGATACTTAATCGGATGTTTGTTGAATATATTATTCAGTTACCATGCAGAGTATATTTCAGATGTTCATACAGTTCCGTTTATTTTCATATTTAGAATTTTACATCATGACATAAACAATAATATCTGTTTATTTTCAAAACTGATTAGTATATTTCTTAAAGTTATCATTGTATCACATATTTTTTAAAAGTTGATTAACCATGTCGCATCTCCGCGAGGTGATGGATCAACACTGGTTGGTTCGTAACCAGCAGCAGATAAAAAATACATCAATTACCTGGTTAACCTTACTCTATTCATATGACCCAAAAAAAAAATTATGAAGTGCAAGAGGCTTCAGCCAATAATAAGGGGTTGATCTTTGCTTTGCAAAAGTTCAGAGATGAATGATACCTAATTTCATGCATTGGTTGGTTCCACTTAAGAGAAATAATGAAGAAAAATGATCAAAAGAACATCAAGTGAATCAAGTAAAAGAGAGGATATCAAAAATCAAAACATACCAGGAGCAGCCTCAGGTGCTCCAATTGCAACTGCAAACACAAAAAATCCAATAAATTTACTTGTCAAAGGGAGGGGGAGACCCTTTGGAAGAACAAAACAAAAAAAAGGAACTCACGGTTGCACTTGGAGAAAGGAGTCTTGACCCCGCAGGCAGAAGGCAAAGCCACTGCTTTGGACATGTTGAGCTTGACCCCATAATCAGCACCCCCTGCAAATGCCTGGCAGAGGCAGGAGACCTCCTCCACCAGAATCCTACACAAAGCTCAGGCAGTTAGTTATCTGAGTGATTTCTGGAGTTAGGAATTCAAATATCATTGGTGGTGTTATCGTAGCCACAAACATTAGCAGCTAATGACTACAACTCAGTGTTGTGACTCAGCAGCTATATAACATCTCTCGCTCATTGAAATCACATATGCGAACAGATGCATGCATGCCTGGGATAAGAACTTCAGTGGGGATCAAAAGGAGACTGAAACACACATTACTAAATATAGATAATATAATGAATTTACTCTAAAATAAAATAAAAACACTGAAACATCAGAGAAAGAGCACACATCATTTAGCATGTACAATAATTATAAAGGAAGAGATGGAAGATAAAAAAACAAAAAGTAGGAAAGGGTGAAATGAAGAAATGTGTGCTTCAGATGAATCAGGTCACTTAACACTCTGATCCCAGCACAGCAACATTACTAAATTAGGATCCCGATTCGATGGATGCGCCTAGGCCTGGCTGGCTGCTCGCGAGTCGCGACGCCTGCTCCGCTGGACCGCTGCTCTCCTGCTCGTCAACGGAGATTGGAGAGAAACAGTAAGGGAAAGAAAGGGGATCTCAGATCGGACGGTGACGTCCTCTGCTCGACAAACCGGATGGGACCGGATCCGGAGATCCTGCCGAAGTTCTCGGATCTGACGCCGGCTGTCTACGCCGGTCCAGCGTTCAACATCTCGTCCCCGTCGCCGAGTTCGCTGCCTTTCCCCGCGTTTTTTCTCAAGAAGAGCGCCGATGAGGCGGTCAAGAGCGAGATCGCGACCAGAGGGCTCCGGTGCCTACTGAGGCTCGACGAGATCGCGTAAATATTTGGTTTTTTTCTTTGATTAGATCTGATGATGAAGATTGGTGGAGATCTGATAGCGTTCGGCGATCTATGGTTTGGGGGAATTTGAGGATGGAAATGATTACTGCTGCTGCGGTCTTGGCGTGTTGTTTGTAGGGTTTACACGGGCAAGTTCTTGTTGTGTTCACTTCTTCCTCAGATCTAATGGATTCCGATATTTTTTCAAAGGAATTCTCATTGAGATCAGAGAGGAAGAGGATGAAACAAGGTGGTAATATCCATATCTGTAGGTAAACTTTTTGCCTTGAAAGCTTCAAAAGTCAAAACCCTGGCTTCATCCTCTTGTTTCTCTTCTGGCCGCCCACGTGATCTTGTTTAATCAAATGTCCTAAAGTTGATAGGGGAAACAGACAGCATTCCCATTGACAATTACAAGTTTACAACTGTAACACATTGATCAAAAAGAAGCACCATTGACACTCGCGGGTATCCGAATCCGGATCCGATATTATTAATCCTATTCGAATCCGTATCCGAATAGGAATATCCGAATCCGGATCCGAATCCGTCGGATGCAAAACAATGCATCCGAATTCGCATGGGAGACGGATTCGGATGCGGACATTCGCGGATATCCGAATCCGAATGGCACCCCTAGTGTAAACAATACAAGTGTGCAAATGCAAATGATAGATTAGCTAAACCAAGATCACACTCCTAGGTGGTTAAACCAAATATTAGGAGCGTAGGCTCTGATACCAATTGAAAGTACACCTAGAGGGGGGTGAATAGGTGTACGGCTAATCTAATGAACTAAATGCAGAAATTAAAAACTTAATTGCAACAACACTTAATGCAACCAACGAGTGTAGCCGAATTCCTAATGAAAGGCTCTGGACTAACTCCTCTTGATTCCTCTGAATAAGAGTTGAGGCGCTATATGAAGCTCTCGTGGTTAAGCACAAGTGAGGCACACACAAACAAGCCAGGCATATAATATGAATGAGCAATATGAAATGATGCAAGGCACAATTTAAAAGAGAGAGAGAGAGTAAGAGTCAATGGATCAAACGCAAACACCGAGATATGTTTCGAGGTTCGAGCACACAGCTCTACGTCCCCGCCTTCACACAGAAGGATTTTCAATCCATTAACTTGTCTACACAGGACTCCCACACAGGGAACCTCCACTGAGGATTTGGGGCAATACAACAAGGGAGTACACAACTCCTCTCTCAACTGAATACAACCTCTCACAGAGGCTAGGCACAAGGCCACACAAACACCACCTCACACAAGAGGGGTAGGCACTTAGCCAATACAAATCAATCACCTCACACTTGAGGGATTTCAACACAAACTCCACCTCTCACTAGAGGGAGCCAACCAAGAATCTCTACCTCTCACTAGAGGGAGCTAACCACCACTCCAAAATCAACCTCTACACAAGAGGGATAACACAAAGTAGGAGGGATTATAACTTGGTGGTTTCCACAACCACAAACTATCTCTTCCACAAAATAAAGATCCTATAGATAGGATAGCAAAATATGGCTCAAGTGTGGAAAACAAAGAGTTTAAAAATCAAAAACTCAAAGAAAAACTCTAGGAAAAACTCTAGATAGAATTGAAAATGAAGATCAAACCAATTCCCAAAGAATTTTCTTATCAAATGATTTTCCAACCCTTTTAAAAACAAGTTAAAGATCAAATCTTTAAGCACTAAAAACTCTTTAACTTGCTGAAAGATGTAAATTTTTGCTCTAAAAATTCTTAACCAAAACAGCCAAAGATTGGGGTATTTAAAGGCCCCAACAAAAACTAGCCGTTGGCAGCTGACTAGGCCCAGTTTGGCCTTCCGGTCGACCGGCCGGTCAACAGGCCAACGGTCAAAAAAGTGACCGTTGAGCCTGTCGGTCAACCGCCCAGTCGACCGTGCCAATCCAGAGAGCAATTGCTCTCTGGCCGGTCGACCGAGCGGTCGGCCGTGCCAAGCCTTACGGTCAACCGCCGCCACCCGAGAGTGGGGTACTTGCAGTCGGTCGACCGCTCGGTCGACCGGCTCAAGTGGCTGGTCAGTGTGTACATTTTTGTGCACGTCGGTCGACTGATCTTGTCGACCGACTCTGGGTCCGGTCGATCGGTCGGTCGACCGCCAGAGCCTGGCAGGGCTGTTTTAGGGATCAGAAAACTTGATTTTTAATTCTCAAATAAATCCCATAAATTCTCTAAAAATTCACAAAAATAGTTTTAGTATAATACTTTGATATAAAACATGTGTGAAAAATTTCAACACATATTTCAAACTATTTGAACCATTTTTGTGACTTACAAATTTTTCCGAAAACCAAAAACTGTATTTTTTAAAACTTTAGATTTTTGAATTGAAAATTCGTTTTGTCCAAAACTCATCCAAAGACAAAAACATGATATGAAACAACATTTGAGGCATATAGTATATGGATATACTCCAATATACATATAAAGATATATATTAATGTTTTTTTTGACAATAATTCCAAAAACAAGTTTTGTTAAAATACAAAACCTAAATACATGAATAGGTTATCAAACTAAGTTTGTATAAATAGTTGAAGTATAGATGTATATAGAACAAATCTAATATATATTAAACCATATAAACTTGTTGATACTATCTATTTATGAAAACCAAGATCGGTTAAACGAAAAACCGAAAACCAATAAACATGAAAACTAGAAACAAGTGTGTGTGTTTGAAATTGAGCATATCACGCTATCTAGTCTTTACAAATGGACCTAAATACAAAACTAAACTATGTACCAAAGTCTTCTTGTAAAGCGCCATCTCCAAGTTGACTCGAATCCAAACGTGATCCACCGAGCTTGACTCCAACGAGTGTTAGATATGACTTTTGACGCTCGAGCTCTTGAATCACCATGTGAGAAGCTCCAAAATACCTTTGTTGAATGATTGAAGCTTTACCTGCACACAAAATACGAAATTACAGAACTTAAAAATAAAGATGTGCAAGTGCTCAATTCTACCGCGATAGCAAGTGGCTATGCGGGTCGTGATCCACAAGGAGGGTTTGCGATAGAAGCGTTCAAGGTTTTTAATTGAAATCTTTATGAAGAAAAAACGAAAGTTCTTCTTTGTTTTAAGAAATGAAAATGAAAAAGAGTTAGGTTAAGTTAGAAAGAAAGCGATAGATGGAGAAGGTGGAGAAAATCAGAAAACGACTATGTACAAATAAATTGGAAAGGAAAGATTTGGAAGATGTGGTGTTGGTGATTTAATCTACAGAAATAAAAGAAAAGAAAGAAAAATAATTACTTACCTTCTTTTTACCAAAGCTTACCTTGAATCTTTGGTGACGATGTTACCTTGAAGTGGAGGCAATCAACGCATAGCCCATAAGAGTTGAGTATTGTCTCTTCCACATTACATCATCAAGACAACTTCAAGCATGAAATGATACAGAGAGACTCACATCCATCGTCATGAGCTATCAGTGGCACTCGCAAAAGCAAGACTCTTTCGATGCTTTTAGACTCACTTGGAAGACAATTGTACCAAAAGAAGAGTGAAGTAGAATAAGAAGAAGAAGAAAACTAAAACGAAGTACATACAAAGAGAGAATACAGATTTGATTTCATAACGATAAAAGAAAAGAAAGAAACCTTACACCGATGTCACTCTTAGCTCAAGCTTCATTCTTATTCTTTTATGAAAGTCTGATCTCCTCTGAATTACATAAATGAAAGCTAAAAATTACATGAAAAGAAAAACAAAAACCTACACTAAAAAATGGAAAACTAGACTAAATCCTATCTCTGCATGGTCCTCCCTTTTTGCTCAGCTAAAACCATTATTTACAGGGAAAAACCTAAAGGAGAAGATCCCAGGAAGATTGGGGGATCTCCTGGTCTGATGTATTTCCCGTATCTTCTTCTGATTTTCTTGTTTTTACTTCAAAAGTTGACAAAACAGCCTTTGATTGTGCTTGATTCAGGGATGATTCTCCTTATATGCCAAGATTTTGCCCTGATTCTTCATCTTGATTCAGGGAGGATTCTTCTCAACTTCCTTATATGCCAAGATTTTGCCCTGATTTCTTCATCTTGATTCAGGGAGGATTCTTCTCAACTTCCTTATATGTCAAGATTTTGCCCTGAGTTTTTCATCTTGATTTAGGGAGGATTCTTCACTTCCTTATATGCCAAGATTTTGCCCTGATTTCTTCATTTCAAATTTATTCTGAATTAATCAGAATTTGGTGGGCTTTGGGCTTATTTCTCTTCATCTCCTTAAGGAATGGACTTGCAAATAAATTAAGCATTTAATTAGGACAATACAGATTTTATTCTATAATAAGTATGGAATATGATAATAAATGTGCAACATTAGTGACCAATCACACCCCCATACCTATCTTTTGCTCGTCCTCGAGCAAAACAGCTAAACTATACTAAGGATTATTAGACCACTTTCGCAGGTCACGCGATTGCACTAAGCATGTGCAACAAGCCGTTAAACCTCTAGGTTTCCCCTAGAGGATGAGTTTTGTCTTGTGAGGGTTTTCAGTGGATTACACCCACAAACTCCATAAAGAAAGAGAAATAAAGAGTTAGTATTTTCAAAAAGCAATTTGAAAGAGAAAAATATTTGAAATATAATTGTAAGATTTAAGCAATCTATAAGTTATAAGAAAACTGAATTTTTCATTCCTAAGCTTAGTCTCTTTTCAAAAATTTGTTATCAATCAAAGTAAGGAGTCAAATTATACTTCTCATCTGATCTATTACTTTACCCTAAGTCATATGCACCTTGTGATAGTGAAAATTTTAACTAAGGGTTCATTAACTCTAACTCTTATACCTTATTTATTTATATATATTTTTTATGGTATTATTTCTTAGTTCTATTAGGCTTTCTAATCTGCCCATGTAACGAGCCTTTAATCGATGACTCCCAAACCAAACGGTCTTAGGGCACCAGATGAAAAAAATACCCCAAGGACTTAAGGACTCGAGCAAACAATGTCACAAAACTAAGAATTTTATTATTTGAACCCCTTTTAAGCGTGAATACTTATGCTTTATTAGGCACAAATACCCAGCTTAATCAGAGGATTTATATATATATTTTTTCTCAAACTTATCAAATCATCTTTCGCATAAATACTAAGGCTTGCTTAGGCCAAAGTACCTAGCTAATCAATAATTAGATTCGTTCATCTTTTATAGATATATTTTTTCTTTTTTTTTATATAAGGCATAAGAATCTTTGTTTTTGAACCTTAAGTGTGTAAGTGTATGAAGTGTGCATATTTCATTAAGGTAAAAATCAAGACTAAATTACTTTGACAAATTATCTTCCTAACCCTAAAAATCAAACAAATAATCTTATTTTGACCAAATTTAAGAAATCCTAATTTTGCTTTTCCTATTCCTTAAAATTGACTTAATTTCTTACAAAAAATATGTCAAAATATTGTTTCTATTTTCAAAAAGTTTTTAAAAGTAAGAAATTTTTTTTAATAAAAAGAAAAAACCTAAGTTATGTTAGACCCTCCCCCACACCTATCTCATGCATTGTCCTCAATGTATGAATTAATGCATAGATGCATGAAAAAGAAGAAAGGGAAGGAAAATGTTACCTTAAGGTGGTGGTTCCGGTGGTGGTCTGATTGGTCCACGAAATGCGGCCCAATCGACTTTTCTGGAGTTCGGAGGATCCCATCAGAAATCTCTCTAATATAACCCATTAAAATGATGTATCCATGAAGGATTCTTATTAAAAATTTAACCCCATCTAATTTTCAAATTCCATAATTAATTTCGGAGTCAAATTTGTCAACCGCCTTGTCCCAAAATGGAGTGTGAAAAGATAGAATAATTGACTTGGACTTAGGAAGTACAGGAACTAATACCGACCCAGGAAGGTGACTTAAGTCAAGTAAAGGTTCAGGAGTCGAGATTGGTTCAAGAAGTGGGTCCAATTTAAGAAGTTGAAGGTCAAGTCCACATTTATTTTCCAATAATGGAATGTGACTTAATATTGGTGATTCAAGTTCAAAAATGATAGGTGTGGGAATCAAAACTGACTCTAAAATATTACTCAAGTCAGGTAACAAAACAAGAGTCAATATTGATTCGGAAATTTGAACTGGATCACAGATTTGAGAATCTAGGTCACATTTCTCATTGAGTTCACTATCATAAAAATGAGAACTTGCCAATTTGTCAATAGGACTTTCAAAAGTGTAAAATTGGTCAAGTTCAATATGATCATCAAAGATGGGTGATTCAATTTCATGATGAATTGGCACAGGATTCGATGTTGACTCGGGAAAAAGATTTAAATCAGGTGAAGACACCGGAGTCATAATTGAATCAAGAAGTAGAATTGAATCACTAAGTTAAGGTTCAGGATCATACTCATTTTCAAGTTCTATTTCAGGAAAGGAATAACTTGCCAAACTGTCAATATCATTTTCAAAATTTAGAGTTTGGGCAAGTTCAAATGATTGTTCTAAAATGAAACCTTGTTTTCTAAAACAACATGACTCTTCGGCTCTAACAGAATGGTTAGCGACATCAGAACTGGTCAAACGGTGAGAACGTAGAGTTTTGACCATCATATCTATGTCACGATTACGAGCGTTTTGAGCCTGGGTCATGGCTTCAAGCATCTCTTCATAATTGATAGGTTCATTGTTTTGATGAAAAGATGAAGTGTTGTCTTGGAATTGGTTGTGAAATTTTGAGTCCATCAGATTTTGTGATTTTTGTTTGGACTCACGCATACTCATTTCCAAAATTGATAGTTTTCTATTTTGGACTGGTGGAACTGAGTATGAATCTTAGAAATATTATGGACTAGGTGGATAAGGAGGACAAGTTGGTTGAAAATTAGACTCGGGGAGGTGAATCCCCACTGACTCTGTGAAGAGTTGAAATTATTCTGAAAATTATGGTTATAAGATTGGTGGCATGGGTTATATTGATTCGGATATGACCAATCCGGCACACTAGGTTGGTTAAAGTTATGATATGCCGGGTTGGTAATATCCGAAAAAGAGGATGGTGTGTAATATAGATTACTATTAAAATTTAAAAAATTATTGTTATAAGCCATATCACACAATAAAGCACAAACAAAAAACAAAAAAATAAGCAAACAAAAAAGAAAAAATTCTAACCTAAGTTAGGGTAGACCTATGATCTAGACGACTCCTAACTGGTTAGACTGTCCACGGGAGATATAATGTAGACTTTGACCACAAGCTAATCAGCTAGGTCAGGGCAAGATTGTTGGGAGGTTATCCGTTAAAGACGTTCCTTAATTAAATAACCACCAATCTTCGGGCTTTCGGCCCTTAATCCCCTTCCTAAACACTGATTTGGTAGGAGTCAAATTCTAACACCTTTCCCCCTTAGGATAATCTCCTAATTGAGTCCGAGATGTCCCTAGGGCCAACGTCTACTCATTTTTAGTTAGGCTTGGGTTAGTGAGTGCTTGGAATCTGATTTTTTGGGCCAAGGAAGGGTGATTAAATCTCTACCTTATCTTGTTATGGGTGGTGCCCTTAAGATCAGTTTGTGCGAGTGTACAAGATATGTAAATAAGATTCACTCAAAGCGATGTAAATCAACCAAGAGATGAGTCATATTCTAGATGCAATGTGAACGTACCTTGCTCCAACACTCTTCAACAGTAAAATAAATGAATTGAAAAGACACGTGCCTAAAAATGCAAACATCTAATCAATTTTTTAACTTTTTCAACAAATGTTTTACTGTTGATTTATTAGCAGCCTTATGTGATGGCATATAAGAAATAAAGTTTGCATAAAACTATCATTTTGCAAAGCAAGCAGCCCTGCAAAAAGCCAGTCAGTAGTGAACTCTTCCTTGCCGCGAAAACGCGGCCAAAGCCGAGCAAACGCGACAATTCAGAGGGTACTTAGTCTCTGTTTTCTGGAACAGAGGCCCAAGACCACTTATATGTTACTGCAAGCTTTTTTTCTGCTTTTCTTGCCCTATAACCTGCAACAGAGAAGAAAAATTCGTTTTAGTTCAAAAAAAATTCAATAAAAACCAGATTTCAATAAAAACCGTTTCCCTCCCGGCAACGGCGCCAAAAATTGATTGAAGCTTTACTTGCACACAAAATACGAAATTACAGAACTTAAAAATAAAGATGTGCAAGTGCTCAATTCTACCGCGATAGCAAGTGGCTATGCGGGTCGTGATCCACAAGGAGGTTTTGCGATAGAAGCGTTCAAGGTTTTTAATTGAAATCTTTATGAAGAAAAAATAAAAGTTCTTCTTTGTTTTAAGAAATGAAAATGAAAAAGAGTTAGGTTAAGTTAGAAAGAAAGCGATAGATGGAGAAGGTGGAGAAAATCAGAAAATGACTATGTACAAATAAATTGGAAAAGAAAGATTTGGAAGATGTGGTGTTGGTGATTTAATCTACAGAAATAAAAGAAAAGAAAGAAAAATAATTACTTACCTTCTTTTTACCAAAAGCTTACCTTGAATCTTTGGCGGCGATGTTACCTTGAAGTGGAGGCAATCAACACATAGCCCATAAGAGTTGAGTATTGTCTCTTCCACATTACATCATCAAGACAACTTCAAGCATGAAATGATACAGAGAGACTCACATCCATCGTCATGAGTTATCGGTGGCACTCGCAAAGGCAAGGCTCTTTCGATGCTTTTAGACTCACTTAGAAGACAATTGTACCAAAAGAAGGTGAAGTAGAAAAGAAGAAGAAGAAGAAAACTAAAACAAAGTACATACAAAGAGAGAATACAGATTTGATTTCATAACGATAAAAGAAAAGAAAGAAATCTTACACACCGGTGTCACTCTTACCTCAAGCTTCATTCTTGTTCTTCTATGAAAGTCTGATCTCCTCTGAATTACATAAATGAAAGCTAAAAATTACATGAAAAGAAAAATAAAAACCTACACTAAAAAATAAAAAACTAGACTAAATCATATCTCTGCATGGTCCTCCCTTTTTGCTCAGCTAAAACCAGTATTTATAGGGAAAAACGTAAAGGAGAAGATCCAAGGAAGATTGGGGGATCTCCTGGTCTGATGTATTTCCCGTATCTTCTTCTGATTTTCTTGTTTTGCTTCAAAAGTTGACAAAACAACCTTTGATTGTGCTTGATTCAGGGAGGATTCTCCTTATATGCCAAGATTTTGTCCTGATTTCTTCATCTTGATTCAGGGAGGATTCTTCTCAACTTCCTTTATATGCCAAGATTTTGCCCTGATTTCTTCATCTTGATTCAGGGAGGATTCTTCTCAACTTCCTTATATGCCAAGATTTTGCCCTGATTTCTTCATTTCAAATTTATTCTGAATTAATCAGAATTTGGTGGGTTTTTGGGCTTGTTTCTCTTCATCTCCTTAAGGAATGGGCCTGCAAATAAATTAAGCATTTAATTAGGACAATGCAGATTTTATTCTATAATAAGTATGGAATATGATAATAAATGTGCAACATTAGTGACCAATCATTGAAGCTAATCACCTACTAACATCTTGGTTAAGTATCTGAAACTAAACATCACAAGATTATTAGTAAACATAACTACATGAGTTAATCATCATCAAAACTAGAGTGGAGTGGAAGGCCTTTGGGCCAACACATATGGCATCTCTTCTTCAAGCTCAGAATCAAAATTTACCTCAAGGGGTTTATCCCTTTGGACCATGTAGCACAAAGTGGAAGCATCACTTCCATCATCTGAGTTACTCTCTTTTTCATTTGGCGTTTGTTCCCCAAGAGAGCAAATAGTGTTCTATATTACAAAGCCGATTCAATGTTAGAAACCCTAGATAAATAATCATCATTTAGAGTACTCTTTATAGCATGATGCTTTTGCATTAACCTCAAGGTTTTAGCCATTTATAAATATGAATTTTTAATAGTGCCAAAATAAACATGAATCCCTAGGGCTTATAGGTACATGAACATCTTAACTTTGCAAGTTTGAATGTTAAGAATGTCAAACATGGGAGGTGTCATGAAATCCATATTTGTATGTAATCAAATATTATGACTAGCTATATGAGCATCTTTAATTTAAGGTTGTTAGACCCAAATCAAGAGCACCAAGCTCTGATACCAATTAAAATACACTTAGAGGGGGGTGAATATGTGACAATCTAATCTAATGCCAACTAATGTGGAAATAAAAGCTATTTATGCAAACTAAAACTATTAGACTAACAAACAAAGTATAACACAAGAGTGTAGCCGAATTTTTGGTGAAGGGCTCTGGACTATCTCCTCAAGATTCCTCTAGATTAAGAATTGAGGTGTCACTATAGCTCTCTTGGTTGAATACTAGTGTGAGCAACACAAGCAATCTCATGCGCATATATATATATATATATATATATATATATATATATATATATATATATATATATATATATATATATATATATATATATATATATATATATATATATATATATATATTATATATATATATATATATATATATATATATATATATATCAATGAAGCATAAGAAATATCAAGCATATAAAGATATTAGCAATTTAAGTATACAAGATATTAAACACAAGTGAGTAAAGAGAGAGATGAGCAATTGCAAACACGAGAGAATTATTTCGAGATTCAAGCTACTACTCTACATCGCCGTCTTCACCACTATAAAGGATTTTCACTATAATCGATCCCGCAAGATCACCCGCTGCCGCAACACCTACAATGAGCTCCCTCAAGAACTCTTGGACCCGCAAGTCCCTCACTTGTTCCCGCAAGTCTCTCACTTGTTCCCGCAAGAACAACACATGCAAACACACTAGCTTACCGAGACTGCACCTCTACAATCAGCTCCTTCAAGAACTCTACACAATGCGAACCTATAAGTTCGCCTCCTAAAGTATAACCTTGGTGATCTCTACACTTTGATCACCAAAAATACTCTCACAACAAAGCTCCTATAGGATAGATATGGCAATGAAAAAACTCAAGATTATGTTAGAAAACAAGGTAGATAGAGTGGTGAAAAATTCAAGAAATCTCTTTTGAAAACACTCTTTAAAAACTCTCCTTTGATATGAAAGTTTTTGTCCAAAAATATGTGGAGAAAAACCCTAAGAGAGGTGAAGAAAAACCCTAAAAGGGTTGGAAAAAACTGGCTCTAAAACTTCACTAAAATCTTGTGTAAAACTAGCCAAAACAGCCCCTTTTATAGGGCTACAAAACTAGCCATTGGGGCAAATCCTCAGGCCAGATGACCTTTCGGTCGACCGGCCGGTCGACTGGCCAACGGTTTTATTTATGATTGTTGGGATTGCTGGTCGACCGCACCCAGATCTTGACCTGTCGGTCGACCGGGGCCAGATCCAGAGAGTAAACTCTCTGGATCGGTCGACCGCCCGATCGACCGGCCCTCAAGTCAGGGCTTACACACGTTTCTGTGCACACCAGTCAACCGGTCGGTCGACCGCCAGAAGGCCAGGTCAGGGATAATTAGGGATTCTAACTTGGTCTTATAACATCCTATAAAATTCCATAAAATCCACAAAAATAAGTTCATATAAATACTTTGAAATCCAAATATGTGTGATAAAAAATCAACACATATTACAAACAAGTTGAACTATTTTTGCGATATAGAAATTTAGCTTTAAACCAAAAATGATATTTTTCAAAATCAGTTTTCAATTTGAAACACAATTTTTTCAAAATATGTTCAAATACAAAAACAAGATATTTTAAACCCTTTTGAAACTTAGTGTGTATGGATATGATCCAATACACATATAAGATGAAATATCTATGATTTTGACAATAATCTCTAAAATAAATTTTATAAAACTTAAACACATGATATAGAAACATCAAATTAGTTTTTCTAAATATTTGAACCATCAATGTGTATGGATAAAATTCAAAACACATATAAAACATGTAAACTTGTTTTGATGAACTCTATTCATGAAACATAAATATATTTTCTTTGAAGCTCAAAACCAAAACGGTATTATCTAAAATCAAAACTATTTTAAGAAAACACAAGTAAATTTTGTGTGTATGTATATGAGCTTGAGCAATCTACAGCTAATCTATCCATTATATTTTATTTAAAATATAAAATTTTAACACTTACAAACATGACTCAAGTCTTCACGAAAATCTTCTCTTGAAAATCTTCTTCTCCTTCTTGACTTGGTCCAAACCTTGATCCAAAGAGGTAGACTCCTCTTGAGTACTTGATATGATTTTGATGCGTGAGCTCTTGAATCAACACGTGCTAGCTTCAAACTGAACTTCGAATCTTTCGTTGAAGCTAAACCGACTAAGATCTTGATTAAATATCTAAAACTAAATAGAGACAAGATCATTAGTACTATAACTACATGAGTTAATCATCATCAAAACTAGAGTGATGGGCCTTTGGGCCAACAGAATCAGTGTGCTTTTTACAGAGAAGAAGGATACTAGAAGATTGATTGTCTAAAGATCAAACCGAAGAAGAAAGAGTCTAAATCAGATGACAACATCGCACAGACGCATGATAATGATTCTGACTTATCTAACTATCCACTTTTTATCACTCCTATTGGTTATTGTTAGGAGGAATCTGAGTGAATTTTGAATATGGGCGCTACCCATCACGTTGGTCTCGAACTAGAGTGATTTGCTAGTTTCGAAAAAGTAGATGGAGGATTGGAGTCATTCGATAGTGACTACACATACCAGATTGAAGCGATAGGTACATCTCGCATCACGTTGTTTAATGAGATGATAAGAGAGCTGAAAGATGTGAGGTATGTACCTCAATCGCAGAAGAATTTGATTTTGGTTGGAACTTTGAAAGCGTAGGGCCTAAAAGAAACTCTTGGAGAAGGCATTCTCAAGATGTCTGTAGCTCATTGGCAGTTAAAAAGTACATTCGATGCAACAAATTGCACTAATTGAATGGTTGTGCGGTTACAGAAAATTTGACAGCTTTAGAAAATTTGAAAGATGACTCCACCAGGCTATAACATATGAGGCTCAAGCATACATAAGAGAAGTCTTTACAATCTCCAGTAAAGAGGAAATTATTGGAAGATGTATTGACCTGCAATTTGGAATTTGGTGAACACAACATTCTGGAAAAAAAAAACGAAGGTGAAATTTGGCACCACAACTCATCGCTCGGAGGTCTTCTTGATTGTGTTCACATTGATACTTAGGGTCCTATCAAGACTATATCGCTTGGATACCATCGGTACTTCTCGTTTTTTGATGATATATCTAGGCGATGTTGGGTATACCCTATGAGACAAAGATTTGCAGTCCTAAATTTGTTGGTGAAGTGAAAGAATCTGATTGAGAAATAGATTGGTAGGAAGATTAAGTTACTCCAAAATGATAGTGTTGGAGAGTACAAAAATCAATTTTTACAATTTGGCCAGAACATTGGTACTAGCAGTCACTTCACAAATAGAATACATGAGGTGGCTATGAAGATGAATCGTTTTTTACTGGAGAAGGTTCAGTATTTATTGTCTAATGCATCATTAGACAAAACGTTTGAGCTGAGACATTGATGTATGCTAGCCATCTCATGAATTGTTTGTCGTTGACTGCGATAGGAGGTAAAATTTTGTTAGATATTTGGTCGGATGGAGTTGCTCAGAACTATAATTTGTTGTGGGTATTTGAAAGTCCGGCCTACTTTAGTGCCAAAGATGGCAAGGTAAATCTGCGAGTAAAAAAGTTTGTGCTTTTGGGCGTCAAGACGAATATGAAAGGCTACAAGTTATGGGATCCCGAAAGCAAGAAAATTGTGTTGAATAAGCATGTCACATTTGATGAGACTTCATTATTGAAGTCTACCATCTCTAAGTAGGAGAGGATGAAGACTAAGGATGTATCGCAACCGGTAAAGGTTGATACTACTCCACCACCTCCAGTTGATTCGGTATCAATTAAGATCTCATCGGACGTGACACCAGGTGGAGATCGTGAAGCCGCTTTGGATGTTGAACAGGTTGTTTGATGAGAATATCGAGTTGTTTGCAGCTACTGGCACCAAGATGAATCTATAAAAGTAAATGAAGAAGTGTGAATCTCAAATTGGTGAGCTAGATAAGCTCAAATTGAAGGTCGTTGTTCTCCATGACGGTATTGATAAGAAGATTCATATGACCCAGTCAGTTGGTTTGTTTCTACAAATTCGTTTCAGTTGCTTAAGCTCAGTGGAGCTTATTTGGATGAACAATGAATGGCTTGATCTCTTGGGCAGGAGGTACGCAGGCAATTATATTAGTGCAGCCCGATGGAGTCGACATAGTACTATATTGTGTTCATCTCAGATTTAAGGAATTGTCGACAGTCTTCTTTGGCTGTCAACAACGCAGAGATGGATATGTGTCTGCAGGTGAAACGTACCATCGACAGCAGGCAACGTGCATTGTCGACAGCGTTTTACAGAGAGTCGAGATTTGTCAAAGTTTGGGTTTGTTGTCGACAGTGTTTTGCTTCTAGACGAATCCGAGTTGATTTCTGAATTTGTTTCTGATCCAAATTCAGAGTTTTTGGTTTTCTTTTCTCCATATCTATATAAAGAAGGGTATTCCTTCTGCTATTGTATCCTAAAATTGATTGATTTAATAAGTTCTCTCTCCCCTTCTGCCCCGACGACGTAGGCAATTTGCCGAACTTCGTTAAATCTTGTATTCTTCCTCTTTTTATTTATTTGCTTATTCTTGCGATTTGTGATTATTATTTGGTGGTGTTGTTCTCTGTTGATGTGATTCCAACAAATTTCACATTTATCCATTCATAAAATTTTACAAAGAAATCTCAAAATAATTATGAGTAAAATATAACAAATATTTGTCATCATGTATTCAAACTCTTTAAGTATCTTGAGATGTATATAATTGATGATAGACAAATATTATCATCTTTCTAGAAGAAGACTTAAAAGTTTTCATTATTACAAGACTTAATAGAAAACTTAAAGGGCAATTAAGTATGGCTGTTACAAATGCAATAACAAAATTTAAATATCATGCAATTATATGGATAATAATGTACTATAATAAATATAATAAGTGAAAGTAAATTACAATTCCAATTCGATATAACACCAACAATAAACAAAGACAATATATCTCATTAAATGAAAGATAAGAATATCATATTAAATGTGAGAAAGTATATTATTAAATCTTTTCTAGTAATAAAACAATTTTGTGAAAATTTATTTCACGTACTCAAATCGTTAAATTAAATTTCTTGTCTAAGAAACAACAAGCTACTATAAGACATATAAACGAAAATTTAAAATGACAAGGCTTAATAAATAATTGCAAAATAAATTAATCCCACTTTTATCAACTGAATAAAAGATACAATAAGTACAATTAGCCAAACAAAGATTAAAGAATTATAAGGCAATTCAATCATGATATGAAAAGTTCTTTAAACTTTAATTGTAAAAGCTACAATCACACAGCCAGAGTTCTATCAAAATTCACATCCAAAACCAAACATACCAAGCAGAGTAAGTTTGATTTGATCTAAACTTTAATTCGAACCCTTCAAAATCAAAATCATCTGACATTTGTAAGTACTTAGGGTACCATCTCAAAAGGCTGATTTTTAGGTGGAGTTGTCCAAATCTTTATATACTCAAGATCATCCCCATGTCTAGTTGATGTTAGACTATTTGTTCGCACAAATCTCAACAATCCTCCCTCAAACAAAGAGTCACTATGTAAGCTCATCTTCACACCGGGAAGATCATATGCTCCATCAAGACAGGAGTACTGCTGCAAAATCCTCGAGAGTTAACTAGTTTCACAGGCGTCTACTGTGTCTTTTTGTGCCCTGGGATCGAACAATACTCACACACATGATTAAGTTCGGGGCCGATACCACTTGTAAGGACTTGAGGCACCATCTAAAAAAACTAGCCTTCTAAATAGAGTTGCCCAAATTTTTATATACTTAAAGCCATCTGATGTCAAGCTGACGTGAGACTATTTGCTCATACAAATAATTTATTGCGCCCTTTGCCCACAAATGATACTTGCAAACAAATATGACTAGCAATTCATCTTTGATCAAAAGACACAAAGTTACATTAGAGCCAGTGGACAAAGGATGTGCTACCACTCTATATTGAATCAGAAATGATAATTAAAAAATATATATATAGAATAACAAGAACCCTTGATAACTGTAGAGCTATGGGTTGAGATCAACTCTAATGACCATATACACTTGAACCAGTAAGATCTTCATTCTTTGCTCCAAAAAACAGTATATATACAAAACTTGGTACAATATATGGTGCAAAATGATAAGTGACTAGATATTGCTATATTTTCAAGTTACCATTCCTTCAAGAGTTAGTAAAAGTTCCTTCATAGAGGTAATTAAAAATAACTTCATTTATATCTCATGAAAATAGCAGCAAGTGAACTATAAAGTGAGTGAAGAAAATTGACATGTCCATGGATGAGAAAAACAGAAAACACACTATTCAGTAACAATAGGAAAAGACCCCAACACAACAAAACAAAGAATCATGTTATCCAATTTCGAAATCAGATCTGGTAGACTGTTGGAAATAATTTCACTAAAAATATATTTAATTTCGATCATCGTGTAAACTCTGCAAGACATTAGACACGTAGTAATAAAATGGGTCCCTGATAAACAGCACTTTGCAGAGCACGAGCGCCCAGTCTCTTTACCCGAATAGCTCTTAAGATTGCTCACGTAATATAATTTAATAATAGAAAAAAAACTTTGTAGGGTGAGAGAGAGAGATAGGATACACATTTTTCCAGAGAGAATTCCTCGTATGCATAATGATATATAATAAAACATCTAACCGTTACACACATTATAACTAACTAATTATGTATCTTCCAAAAAGAAATTTAAAATCAAAATTTCCAACATATGGGTCATTCACAATCATGCCAAGGGTGGAGACAATCAAATCACAGGAATTGCTCGACATTTTTTTTAAAAAAAACAAAGATTAGTCTTGTATTGAACTTGCAGCATCTTATAACCCAATCTTGCTCAACTGATAGTCCAATATCACACTACTTTTAACATTTGTGTTCTAATTAACAAAGTAAATCTTTTTTCTTGTCTCTCTTTTTATTTTTTGTAATAATGGGAGCAACAACCTACCAAATTTATTGATAAAAAAAATAGATATGAAGATGTATACGACAGTTGTTAACAAATAAGAAAGAAGCCAATGATGTGTGTGTGAAAGTGGGTTAGCCAAGGGTAACATTCCCACCTCCTAAGAAATAAGTTCTAGGATAGATTCTTGCAATTATCAAAGGGAAGATTGGGTTGGGTAAATAGTGCGAAGTGTGTGTTTTCTTACCTTGAAAAAGAAAAGATGCATACATGAAAAAGTAGTGCTAGGTGTTTTCTTACCTTGAAAAGATGCCTACATGAAAATGGAGTCTATAATGGTATAGTAGATTGGTATTGTTGTGGAGATTTTTCGTCACGAACTATTAGACGGTCGATCTAGACTATAAGTGAGGGAAACAGTCGAGTCGGAATTGTGAATATGAGAAAAATAATGCATAGCACAGACAGAGAAATACACAGAATTTTATGTGAAATCTCAAATCGGGAAAAACCACGACGAGGAGAAGAGGAAATCTACTATAATCTGTGAAGTATAAGAAATACAGAGATTCTCTGTGCCAGACTTAGCAGGGCTTCCTGAGCCAAAGAAGAAGATCCCAAGGAAGAAGATCCCCTTCTCCATAAAGGAAAAGGTCTATTTAAGCTCTCTTTGATCTGCATGCATAGGGGCGGAGGATACGAGTGTGATCCTCGTAACCACATTAACTACACGTATTGATTGGTTGTAATGGTCGTGATTACCAGTGCTAATTGTTGAGATTGTATTCAGAGAAATTCACCTCGATCCATAACTGCCTAGATTGGATGGTCTTTGACACGCTATGCATGCGGGGGAGGATTGAACTGCGTAACTATAGGCGTAGATCTGGGGTGATCTGTTGTTGTAGTCATCGACGAAGGCAGAGATCAGGCATGATCTGTTGTCATCTAATGGCGAAGACCATAGATGATTTGTTACCGTTTGTCTTGTGCGGAGCTGATATCTTCGAATCAGAAGCTCCGAAATGACCAAGAACATCAGAGCTACCGGGATGGAAACGTCCTCGGGGCGAAGAGCAGCTTTGAAGTGTCTCTAGAATGGCGGAGGTTTTTGAGTGCTTGAACACATGACATCATCCTGCGAGAGTATCCTGCGAGAGTTAGATTTTGATCACTACAGGTATATAAAATGAACACCATGTTGTCCACCAGTGGGCTATCTTGTGGATCATCAGCTTTGCTCATCTTGATCTATACATGTCAAATAGTGTGAGGATGAAGATCCTGCAGTCTGGACCATTTACTTATGCAACCTGTGGATCAAATTTTCTCATTTTCATATGTCAGAAATAAAGCTTATTTTGAAGGAATTTTAGTGCACAAGATATCAAATACAACATTTTCAATGAATGTGATTAAGTTTTCACTTATCCATTAATCTCCCGTTGCGACTTTTTAGTCAATATTTTCTAATATTCATGGCTGAAAATGCTCTTTCCTAGTTAAAAAAAGTATATAAGTATATGATATTGGTTCTCAGAAGGCTAAAAGTTAATCATGGAAGAGAGTAAATATTTGTGCAATAAAAAATAAAATATCCCCTGGTGGCTTTGATTCCTTAAATTTTTTTCTTTTGTTTCCTTTTCTAGTAATCAAGCCATGAGGCTATTTACTTAATTTTGTTCAGAGACTTCTCTTTTTCCATCTTTTTTTTTTTTCTTTCTTCTATCGAAAACAAAGGCATCATTTATCTTTAGTTATGTGAGAAAGTGAAAAAGAGAAACAAAATGCTTGGAGTTTAAAAAAGTGAAAATAGAGAGAGAAAAAAACTCAGACATGTGCATACTTTTGTTTGGAATTAGCTAAGTAGATATGACAACAATTAATTGCTAGATAGCAAATTATGTGTATTGAGATTCTCTATAAATCCTACTATTATACTGATTTTTGTTCCTAGTTATAAATAATGTCTTTTTATCTTTAGAAAAAGATGAGCGGGAGGGCAAGTGTCACAAGGACAAAGCCCACCCATGCTTATATGAGAGAATTCTCATAGCCAGTAGGGACAATCATGGGCTGAGCCATTGGTCACTTATGAGAGCGGATATTGCCACCCATTTAAAGTGGTAATGGCACCCACCTAAATTCACTTTGAGTTGAATTACTTTTATGTCCTAAAATAGATTGGCTCATATGTCTTTTCTATGTTGTAAAACATTACTGTCAGAAATCACTCGAGCGATGAAAGCACCCATATGTGATGAAAGCACCCACCCCAACTTTATCTCCTCCCCCCTATCAACCCATTCTCTCCTCTCAAGACCCTAAAAAATTTGAAGCACCAAAACCCTAAAATCCACCTACATTTCATCGTGAACAGGTATGGAAAAGCAACTAACAACTTTAAAGCATTACAACAACGAAAATTTCAGTGTTTCCCCATCTAAATAGCAGATTTTTAAGTTTTTTTTCCAGGGTTTTCCGACTTCTGTTCAATAGTCGACGCCGATCAGTTTAAAAATGTTTAGCGGAGATAAAAATTTTGTTTGAAGTTAGGAAGAGAAAAGTTCAGAGCGAACGTGCTGGTTGAGATGTTTATGTTCAAAACCCTGGGGATGTAATTAAGATCTATGTACTCCCTCGAACTACCGTTGTAGCAAAGTAGCTATAACAAGTCGTATCTGCGGGGAGGGAATGCGATAGAAGCATTTGTCCGATTTTCTTAGTTTTTTTCTTTGAGAAAATGAAGGTTCTTCTTTGTTTAAGAATAAAAGAAAAAGAATGTAAAGAAGAAAGGTGTTGGAGTGATGGTTGTGAGAATTAAAGAAAAGAAAACAAGAGATGCGAGATGAAAACGACGAATGAAGTGTCGAGTTAGAGAAAACAAAAGAAAAGTAGTTTTGTTTAAAAAAAGAAAAGAGGAGATTTTGAAGAAAGAAAACAAGTTGTTTTAAAGAAAAGAGTTTTGATAATAGAAGGAAGATCATGATTAACTAATCAACTTGTATGCTACTAACATACTAACCCCTTGGCTGAAACATGATGTATTAGATTCATTGGCACGATGTGCAATTTGGTTCTTCAAGTCTAAAAGATAGCTCAATGGTTAGAGTGACCTTCTCTTAGCTGGGTTACGTAGCCTCCTTGGTCATGGGCTCTTAGTTGGTGCACAAGAATGGAGTGTGAGATTGATGATTCCCATATTAGTAATGCATAACAATATAGACAAGTTCGTTAGATCATCAAGGTTATTAGTTAGCAAGCATGAAATAAGAAGTTTGTGCATAAGATTGTTAGTTTTTCAAAGTGAACCCATCTTCATATTCCATCAAGGCACTTGCCAAAGTGGCAAGGCACTAAAAAGAGGCACACATGAATCATTTGGGGAGAATCAACACAATTTCAACAAGTTATTACTCATCTTCATTGGGGAATCAAGAATACTTGCAATAAACACAAGATCAAAAAAGATGCATCGAATAAATCCTATGAGTAGTTCATTCAAGGGTTAGTAGTTAGTAGTATTAATGACTAGTTAGTCATGTTAGAAAGTTAGCTACATATGGAATTAAAATGCACGGAAATGAACATCATTACACTACTTTGTAAAAAAGAAAAGCTTGTAAAGAAAGCAACAAGAAACTAGAGGAGGAAGAAGATGGAGCTTTGCATTGATTGTCACCTTCAATTACAGAACTCTCACCTCACTCTCTCTATTTTCTGGAACTAATAAAGAAAAATAAAAATTGCAAAAGAGCTCTAAAGAAATCCTAAATTTTTCTCTCCCTAGCTAACTTGCTACAAACCAAGGCCCTGGGTGTCTTTGTATAGGCACCAAAACCCTAGGTCCCTTCCATCGCAGCCGTCAAAGAAAGCGATGCATCAACGGCCATAGTTTTACCACGGAATCGAGGCCAGAGCCGTGTTTCCACGGCAGAATCTTGGCTGTTGCGCTAGCGCGAGCTCGACAATCTGGCTTTGTCTAGGTACCCTGTAAAAGCTTCTAATTCCATGCGAATATGCTCTGGTTTGTTAAAGGTTTGAGCTTCTTGGATTTGACTTCAAATAATCCTCATTAAATCCCCTTTTTAATTAGGATTTGGGCCTTCTTCTTCATTAAAGTATGGACATGAAAATTCAGAGAAAAACCATTAAAACCAATATTTTATTAACTAATAAATAAGAAATGTGATGTAAATAATACAAAAATGAATACTAATGACACTCCCATACCTAGCCTTTTCTTGTCCTCGAGCAAAATAAGTAAAAAAGAAATAACCTAAACAAGAGTCATTACACCACTTTCGCCGGTGACGCAATTGTATTGAGCACGTGCAACAAGTCGTTAAATCTCTAGGTTACCCGTAGAGGAAGAGTGTTGTCTCCTGAGGGTTTTCAGTGGATTACACCCACAAATTCCATAAAAAAAGGAAAAACAAGTGTTAGTGGTTTTGAAAACGTATTTTGAAAGAAAGAAAGAAAATTTTATGATCCATTTTTGCAAAAAATTAAGTGATTTTATGGTTTTAGGTTAACCTAAACTATTCATTCCTAATTATAAGTTTCACTTGTTTTCAATTAGGGTTAAGTGTCAAAAGTAGATTGATCATTGGAGTTTTCATCAAGCCTAAAATATAAACAATATATATATATATATATATATATATATATATATATATATATAATATATATATATATAAGGAATTACTACTTAGACTATGATACCTTTATTTTTATTTTTATTATTATTTAATATAGACATATATACGCTTATTATTTTCTTAACTTCATTAGGCTTTCTAATTTACCCAAGTAGCGAGACTAGAACTGATGACTCCCGCACCAGACGGTCTTAGGGTACCGGATGAGAATACATTCCTAGGATTCAAGGACTCGAGTAAATAAGGTCACGAATGCTAAGGACTTAACTTAGCCACCTTTAAGCGTGACTGATCATGCTTCCCAAGGTATAATTAACCAGCTTAATTTGTGATCAAGTGTTTATTTATTTACACTTTTATTATTATTATTATTATTTTATTATAAAGGCATTTAAGTCTTTGCTTTAATTCCTCAATATGTAAATGTACATAATACTTAGAAAAAATTCAAGATCCAATTATCTTTCTGCTTTTTCTTTCTTAACCTAAAATCCAACAATTCTTCTTATTTCAACTTAAATTAAGAAATCCTAGTTTAGAATTTTTCTAATTCCTAAGATCAATTTAATTTTCTTAAAAATGAATCAAAAATTTAGAAATTTTTTTAGAGGAAAAGAAATTTCCTAAAAAGAAAGAAAAATCTAAAGAAAGAAAAAACTTAAGGAGAATCCTAACAAAAGAAAGAAAAATCCCTAAAAAGGGAAAAAAATCTAAAAGGAAAAATTCTAAAAAGAAAGAAAAATCCTATATTAGTTCCCTCCCCCCACACCTATCCATGCATTGTCCTCAATGTATGCAATATAATATAAAATGCATAAAATAAGGTAAGTGAAAAAGATGTCACCCTCGTTGACGGCTCGGACCGACGGAAGTGCGCCGGCCGATCGTGATCGTCTTAAGCCCTCCTCTATACGATCAAGCCGTGCAGACTGCTCCTCCATTTGTTTTTTAAGCCGAATTTGTCCCTTAAAAATCTTCTTCATGCCTTTCCAAATGGAAGACATGAAGGCACGTAACTCAGTGGATGGTGGCTGACCCCAAAAATCAGGCTCGTCCTCCTCCTCCAACAGTTCCTCAGAAGAGGACTCAGCTGAGATGTCATCTGATTGGGCAATAAGTGTTCAAATCGCATGTAGGCAACTGTTATATGCCCTAGTTATATGTTCTGGGACCACAAAGACTCAGTCATAGGCAGAAAAGACCTCATCTGGTAGAAAATTTCTACACAGACGGGTGACCAATACGGAATGCGAGTACTTTGCACCCTTTGTGCGTTGGGAGTTGGTGATCAAGCTGAGTAGAATGACTGTGTTTAGGTAGACCGTGTGTTGCCTAGTCATCAAACTGTAGATTATTTGCAACACAGGCCTATTAAACGATGTGGTGTAGTCAAGGCCTAAAATGTTGCATTGGACCATCGTCCAACGCAATGGACATTGCGGAAGGTAGTGCTAGCCTTAAGCCAACGGTCTTGCTCCGTACAACGGGCACCCATAATAGCCATATATTCTATAAGAGGTAAGGGCTCATTGTGATGTGGTGAACTGGAGACTTGTGTGTAATCCTCGATCATATCAATAGAAATAGTGATGTCCCCAGCATCAAAATACACAGTAAATTGGTAGATGTCAAGATCAATGGTGGTAGTGTCAATGCATGTATAAATCTCTTGACAAGCTCAGGACAATAATATGCTTCAAATTCAAAGTTATCATATACAAGAGCATACCAATTTCTTTCTCTAATTCTGTCCACAAAGATATGGCCATATCCATTTACATCAGTTAAGATCCTAGAGAAGTTTTTTTTAGCGAAAATAGATGGGGCCATGGATCTGAAAATTGAAATTCGTGGAAGAAAGGATTAGAGGATACAAATCTCCCCCTGAATTCGTGAGAAAAAAATGAAGTATGGACTTTTATGGGCAATCTAAGCAGGTATAGCAGAGAATCGACTATAGATATGAGATTTACCCAAAAAATCGATCGCCAAAAAATTTAGCGGCGCTATGGGGATGACAGAACGGCCGCGAAACTGTGGCTTTATGGGGTTTTTCGCGGCAAACTTTGGGAGACAGGAGTTTCGGTTTTGGGAGGGGTGGCGCTTTCTCTTCCTCTCTTTAGATCTGAGGTTAGGTTTAGAAGATGATGCACGGGAGAGAGAAGGGAGGGGTTTAAATAGGGTGAGACTTTGGGGTCTTTCCTGTTTTGCCCTTGGAGGAGATTTGGAATTTCAAATTTGAGAATTTGGGTGTTTAAAATTCTGTACATATCTAAAAAAATCTTTTTGTTTTTTATTTTATTTTATTTTTTAAAAGAAAAAAGAAAGAAAAAAATTGTTATTTACAAAAGAGTCCCCTAAGAAAATTTTTTACAATGAACAGTAGGAGAAATCAGAGAAGAGCCTTATCTATCACTTGTATACTGAGTCACAGAGATCCAGTTCAGTAGCTCCATGTGGCTCAGGCTCGGTGGTCAAGAACAGTTCAATCATTGTCCATTAACCTTAAATACGTCACCGCTCCTAGGATCAGAAATATTCACTGCACCGCGTGGAAAGACAGTTTTCACCAAAAAGGTCCCCGGCAACAACCCAAAAATTTTGTTTGAAGTTAGGAAGAGGAAAGTTCAGAGCAAACCGTACTGCTTGAGATGTTTATGTTCAAAGCCCTGGGGATGTATTTAAGATTTATGTACTCTCTCGAACTATCGTTGTAGCAAAGTAGTTATAACAAGTCGTATCCACAGGGAGGGAATGCGATGGAAGCGTTTGTCCCATTTTTTAGTTCTTGTCTTTGAGAAAACAAAGATTCTTCTTCGTGTAAGAATAAAAGAAAAAGAAAGTAAAGAAGAAAGGTGTTGGAGTGATGGTTGTGAGAATTAAAGAAAAGAAAATAAGAGAAGCAAGAAGAAAACAACAAATGAAGTGTCGAGTTAAAGAAAACAAAAGAAAAGTAGTTTTGTTTAAAAAAAAAAATAGAGAAGAGATTTTGAAAAAAAAAAACAAGTTGCTTTAAAGAAAAGAGTTTTGACAATATAAGGAAGATCATGACTAACTAATCAACTTATATACTACTAACTTACTAACCCCTTGGATGAAACATGACGTATGTAGATTCATTAGCACGATGTACACTTTGGTTCTTCAAGTCTAAAAGATAGCTCAATGGTTGGAGTGGCCTTCTCTTAGATTGGTTATGTAGCCTCCTTGGATCATGGGCTCTTAATTGGTGCACAAGAATGGAGCATGAAATTGATGACTCACACATTAGTAAAGCATAACAATATAGATAAGTTTGTTAGATCATCAAGGCCATTAGTTAGCAAGCATGAAATAAAAAGCTTGTGCATAAGATTTTTAGCATTTCAAAGTGAACCCATCTTCATGTTCCATCAGGGCACTTGCCAAAATGGTAAGGCACTAAAAAGAGGCACACATGAATCACTTGGGGAGAATCAACATAATTTCAACAAGTTAGTACTCATCTTCATTGGGGAATCAAGAATACTTACAAGAAACACAAGATCAAAATAGATGCATCCAATAAATCATATGAGTAGTTCATCCAAGAGTTAATAGTTAATAGTATTAGTGACTAGTTAGTCATGCTAGGAAGTTAGCTAGAAATGGAATTAAAATGCATAGAAATGAACATCATTATGTTGGCCCAAAGGCCTTCCACTCTAGTTTTGATGATGATTAACTCATGTAGTTATGTGTAGTAATAATCTTGTGATTTTAGTTTCAGATTATTAATCAAGATGTTAGTAGGTGATTAGCTTCAACAAAGATGGTTTGAAAGCTTTCACATAGTGATTCAAGAGCCCGAGCGACAAGATCATATATAGCACTCATTGGAATCAAGCTCGGTGGATCACGAAGTTTTGGATCGAGTCGGCTTGGAGACGGCGCTCTACAAGAAGATCTCGGTACCTAGTTTAGTTTTTTAGATCCATTTGTAATGATTAGAATAGTATGATATGCTCAAGTTCACAACACACACGTTTCATGTTTTGAATATTAGTTTTCAGTTTTTCTGTTTTTGGTTTAACCGATCTTGGCTTCATGAATTGATAGATCAAAACAAGTTTAAATGGTTTTATGTATAGTAGATTCATTCTATATACATGCATGCTTAACTTCCTAGACAAACTTAGTTTTGACTTACTTATTCATGTATTTTATGTTTTGGCATTTTTAACAAAACATATTTTGGAATTAAAGTCAAAAACATGGATATGTATATGTTTCTTGTATATTGGATTTCTATCCATATGCAACATGCTTCAATGTGTTTAAGTATCATGTTTTTGTATTTAAATGAGTTTTGGAAAAATCGAATTTTCTTTTGAAAAATCCAAGTTTGGAAAAATACAGGTTTTGATTTTTGATAAAATTTGTAAGACACAAAAATAGTTCAAAATGTTTGATTTTTGTATTGTAATTTTTATCACATGTTTATATATCAATGTAAAATGAGAAAACTATTTTTGTGGATTTTTAGAGATTTTATGAGAATTTTTAAGACTTTAAAAATTCAGTTTTTCAGTCTCAGATTTTGGCTGCCAGGCTCTGACGGTCGACCGTAACAATCGACCGGACCAGGAGCCGGTCGACCGTAGCGGTCAACCGGACGTGCACAAGATTGTGCACGTAGCCGTGTCAGTCGGCCGGTCGACCGACCGGTCGACCGACTGTGAGCAACCCACTCTCGGGTTGCTCCCAGTCGACCGAGCGGTCGACCGGACAGAGAGTGTTGCTCTCTGTTTCTGGGGCCGGTCGACCGGGCGGTCGACCGGTAGCTGCCAACGGTCAAAAATCGACCGTTGGCCGGTCGACCGTCCGGTCGATCGGTAGGCCATTTCTGACAGTTTTAGCTGCCAACGGCTATATTTTTCTAGGGGCTATAAATACCCCATTAGTGGCCAGTTTTCTCTAAGAATTTTTGTGCTAATATTTTCATACTCTCAAGTATTTTCACAGCAATCAAAAGAAGTTTTTGGGCTTAAATCTTTACAATCTATTTGGTGTTTTTCTAGGGTTTGGAAAATCAAAGAAAAGTATTTTTGGGAAAAGAGTCTTTGATTCAACTTCTATATCTTGATTTCAGTTTTCCAAGGATTTTCTTTGAGTATTTGTTTTTCATTCCTTTGGTTTTCTCCACACTTGAGCTACATCTACTATCCTATTCTATAGGATCTTTGTGTTTGTGAGAAAAAAGAGATTGGTTTGTGATCTTTTGATCACCAAGTTGTAAACCCTATTTTTGCTTGGCTTTGTGCCTTTCCCTCATTGTGTTGAGGAGGTTGTGCAAGTGGGTTGCATCCCTCAAGTTGTGAGGTGATCCTTGTGTAGCTTTGTGCTTATCTCTCAAGTTGTGAGGTGATTGTTTTAGTTGACTTGGTGCTTTGCCTCTAGTGAGAGGTTGTGGTTGTAAAGAGAGGAGTTGGGTACTCCTAGTTATTGTATTGCCCCAAATCCTCGGTGGAGTTTCCCTGTGTGGAAGTCCTTTGTGGACAAGCTAGTGGATTCGAAGTCCTTCTGGGTGAAGGCGGGGATGTAGAGTTGGGTGCTCGAACCTCGAAACAAATCTTGTTGTTTGCGCTTGATCCATTGACTCTCTCTCTCTCTCTCTCTTTGCTTTGTGCATTGTTCATATTGCTATATCATATACTTGCTTGTGTGTTGTTGCAATTAGTTTTAAATTCCGCATTGAGTTTATTAGATTAGCATTATCACCTATTCACCCCCCTCTAGGTGATTTCAATTGGTATCAGAGCCTACGCTCCTGATATTAGGTTTAACCACCTAGGAGTGAGATCTTTGGTTTGCTAATCTTCATTTGCATTTGCATTTTGCACACATATAGTTTGCACTCATGGACAACCCTCCTATGTTTGATTTTTCTAGACATGATATTTGGAAGGCCAAGATGAGTTGTCATTTGAAAACCCTAGGACATCTAGTTTATCAAGCCATTACCAAGGAATCCTACCCTCATAATAGCAAGCATAGAAAGGCCAATGCACTTGTACTTAAGACACTTAGAGCATCTCTTGATAAAGATTTATTACATGTGTTTGCTCATTATGATTCGGCTTTTGCAGTTTGGAGCATTTTGACTTCTCCCGAGCTTCCAAGGATTATTAACAAGATGAGGAGATCTAAGAGAGACATGTCCGACGAGCATTACCTCATCGTCCAAGGGAAGGACTCCCTTGAGGTACAATCGAAATCTCAACTAGATGATAGCTCTAGTTCATATTGCTATGGGTGCTTAGTGTTGGCCCAAGGTTACAATCACCCGTCTTTAGTGTGTTTTGATGATTACAAAACATATTAGTTATTTATACTAATATTATTTGTTGTTTAAGTGTGTTTTAGGTTTTCTATCTTGCATAGGTGTTTTCGTCCCTAAAGGAAGGTGACTTGGACTCAAGATAACTCAAATTGGGCTCAAGATGCAAAATTGAAGATCAAGTGGAGAAAGCCCCTCTTGAAGCCTTGAAGTCCTTAGAACTGTGTAAGAATAGAATGTTAAAGTTTGAGTATATGACATTTGGCTCTAGGATACACACACACAATTTTCCTTTACAAAACTCTATGCTTTAAAAATGTTTGTTTCTAAGTTTTATGCCTAAGTTTATATATACATGTATCTAAACTTATTACAAATTGAATATCTTGTTTAAAACATGTGTATAGACTATTTTCCATAATACTTAGTTATAAGTATCTTAAAATATTTTTTCAAAAATTTTCCAACTCAAAATCAGCCTGTTTTCCTTATTTCAGGTTTACCGGCCGACCGCCCGGTCGACCGGCGCCTGTGTCAGGACGTGCACGTTTGTGCACGTCTGTCGGTCGACCGGCCCGGTCGACCGACTGTAAGCAGGCCACTCTCGGTTTGTTTCGGTCGACCGCCCGGTCGACCGGTATAAGGAAACTGTGTTTCCTCAAAGAAGACGGTCGACCGGACGGTCGACCGGAGCGCCAACGGCTCTTTGACAACTAGGCCAACGGTCGACCGGCCGGTCGACCGTTACGCCTGCAAGAGCCCAACGGCTCTTTTCTCTTTGGGCAAGTCTGAAAAACTGTTTTCTTTTTCTTCTTTAACAGAGTTTTAGAGAGTTGTTGGAGGCCTTTTGCAGGTCAAATTAGGTGAAAAGAAAAGAGTTTTAACCTATTCTCTCCCTATAAATAGAGGGCAATAGGTCTTTGTTATTCACTTAGAAAAATCCTTAAGTTTTCATTGTTTTCAAAGAGAAAAGAAAAATTGTTTTAAAGCTTTCAATTCCAATCTTTTGAGCTAGTTTTTTTTCAGTTGTGTTTGATTGCTAATATCACTCTACAACTGAAGTTTTCTCACCACACTTCATAGAGCCAAAAATCCATTACTCATACTATAGTGAAGTTGTAAAAAGAGAGAGAATTGTAAAAGTGTTTGAGAAAGAGTTTAGTGATCGTGTTGTGATTACTCTTTTTCTTGTGATTCTTGTTCTTGTGGAGACAACTCCTAGGTGGAGTTCTTTGTAAGTTGTGAAGCTAAGGGCTTGGGGTCTTCGGTAGACCAAACTTGTACGGCATCCTCGGTGGATAGTGGAAACCCTTCACGGAGGTGAAGGCGGGGACTAGAGCGGTGGCTCGAACCTCGAAACAAATCATTCGTGTTTGCAATTGCCTTGCGTCATCTTGCTTTACTTTTCTCTTGCTTTATATTGTCTTCAATTATTTGCTTGAGAACTAACCCTTTACTTGTGCAATCTTCTCTTGTTTATTTTACTTGTGTTGTTGATTGTGTGTACTTCATCATAGCATTTCATCCATCTCTTGATCGATCATATCTCATACAACACGGTTGCATTGCGCACCTCTAACCCATTTTAAGGGGAATTGGGAGGAAGGAGTTCAGAACCTCTCACGGGGTATTCGGCTCTTAGTCGTGTTTTGAGAGATCGTTGCATCGCTCATTCAATTTAGTTTAAAAAGATCATTAGATTAGCAATTACACCTATTCACCCCCCCTCTAGGTGTATTTCAATTGGTATCAGAGCTTGGTTACTAGGCTCTTGGCTTAACAACCCTAGAAAGATCCTAATATTGCTAATCATTTCATTCATTCTCACTTAGTAAAGATGGCCGATGGTATCAAGATACCCCCTAAGTTTAATGGACTTAACTTTCCCATATAGAAGGTTAAGATGACCGTGTTCTTGCAATCTCTAGGTAGCCGAGTTGCAAAGGCCGTGACCAAACCCTTTAGTGCACCCCCGGTGATGAATCCACTTGGTCCGAAATAGAGACCAAAGATTTGATGCCAATGCTAGGGCTCACTATGCACTACTTCAAGCCTTAATGATGATGACATAGCTAGAGTTATTCATTGCAAGTCCGCATATGAAATTTGGACACATTTACTAGTTACACATGAAGGGACCTCACAAGTGAAGAGGGCTAAGATTGACCTTCTTCGGTCCCAATATGAGAATTTTTGCATGCAAGAAAATGAAACCATAGATGATATGGTTACAAGATTTACAAAGATTACTAATGGACTTTCTTCTCTAGGTGATGCTATTGATAACGATCAAAGAGTAAGAAAGATCATCCGGGCTCTTCCTCCTTCATGGGAAGCAAAAGCAACAACCTTGAAGGAACTCAATGACAAGGAGGAGATGGAGCTAATTGGTCTCATTGGGAACCTCAAAACCCATGAGATGGAGAGGAAAGTGAGGGAGGACATGGCTCCTTCCAAGAAGAAGACTATAGCCTTCAAAAGCCAATCCACACACTCTGACGAAGACGATGAAGAAGAAGATGACGAAGAGCTCTCACTTCTTGTCAAGAATGTCCGGAGGATGTACAACAAGGCGAAATTCCAAGGTAGAAGGAGATGGCAAGGAGGCAAAGAAGAAAGAAAGATCATATGTTTCAATTGCCAAAGACCGGAACACATAGTGGCGGAGTGTCCGGATAAAGTGAAGCCCTCCACCTCAAAGAAGCCTCACAAGAAGAAGGCAATGAAAGCTACATGGGATTCTGAGAGCGAATCCGAGGAGGAGATTGATACCGCCAACATGTGCTTCATGGAAAATGAAAGCACAAGCAAGGTAACCCCTTCCACTTCTCCTAATGATGAACTTTCTATGGATGAGTTAGGAGAAGCTTTTGTAGAATTATCTCATAACTATGACTTCTTAAAGAAAAAATATTTAAAAATGAAAAGGAAAATGAATCTCTTAGTCTTCAAGTTGTAAATCTTTCTAAAGAAAATAATGACTTGCATTCTACTTTGGTTTCCACTAAAAATGAATTTGATAAATATAAGACTTCTTGTAAAGGCAAGTCCCCACTTGTTGATGCTAATGAGATTACCATGCTTAAGGAAAGAATAGATTCTTTAGGTATTGTTTTGAAAAAGTGTAGTGAGTTTGATAAGAAGAAGTTAGAGGCCATGTTTCCTAAGAAACAAGCCCCTAAGAAAAATGTTCACCATGCTCGTGTTCATACCACACAACCTTTACATCGTGGCAAACCCCCAAAGCATGCTCACACTTCACACACTCATCATGCATTCATGTATGGAAGAGTATTCTCATGTTCACATTGTGGGCGGAAAGGACACTTAGCCAATTTTTGCTATGATAGACTAAGTGCATCTTTTCATAATGTTTGGGTTCGAAACACTAACTTTCAAGGACCCAAGAAAGTTTGGGTACCAAAGTCAACAACTTTGTAAATGATATAGGTACCTTCCAAAGCCCAACGACGTAGAGGATTGTGGTATCTTGATAGTGGTTGCTCAAGGCACATGACTTGGGATATCAACAACTTTGCAACCCTATCAAGATACCATGAAGGTGGCACCGTCACCTTCGGAGATGACGCCAAGGGTAAAATCATCGGTATTGGTAATGTAAAACTTGGCACATCCCCTTTAATTGAGAATGTAGTTTTAGTTGACGGCCTCAAGCATAATCTCTTGAGTGTTAGTCAATTATGTGATAAAGGTTTTGATGTAGTTTTTGATAATGTTGCTTGTAAAGTAATTGATAGAATTTCTAATGCTTGTGTGTTTTCCGGTTTTCGTGAAAGTAATGTTTATATGATAGATATGTTAAATATGTCTTGTAATATAACATGTTTAAAAGCCCTCGATGACGACTCTTGGTTGTGGCATAGAAGATTAGGCCACATTTCTTTTGACCATATATCTAGGCTTAACACAAAGGAAATGGTGAAAGGTATTCCTTGTTTGAATTTTGAAAAAGACCGAGTTTGTGACGCATGTCAATTTGGGAAACAAACTAAGTCTTCTTTCAAGTCAATTAAGGATATCATGACATCACGTCCTTTGGAGTTAATCCACATGGATTTATTTGGCCCTACTCAAACCAAAAGTCTAAGTGGGAATAGATTTGCATTTGTTTTAGTTGATGATTTTTCACGTTTTACTTGGGTTTTCTTTCTTGAGCATAAAAATCAAGCATTTTCGTATTTCCAAACTTTTAAGAAAAGAGTTGAAAAAGAAAAGGATGTTTCGATTTTAAGAATAAGAAGTGATAGAGGAGGTGAATTCATTAACCAACCCTTTACCACTTTTTGTGAAGAACATGGAATAAAGCATGAACTATCTTGTCCTAGAACTCCACAACAAAATGGAGTAGTTGAACGAAAAAATCGAACTTTGCAAGAGATGGCTAGGACAATGCTTAGTGAATACGGTCTACCACATTATTTGTGGGCCGAGGCCGTTAATACATCATGCTATATATCAAATCGTGTTTTCTTGTGTAAAAATACTACAAAAACCTCTTTTGAAATGAACTTTTCTAGAAAACCAAATGTTTCGTATTTCAAGGTTTTTGGATGCAAATGTTTTGTTTTAAATACAAAAGATAATTTAGGAAAATTTGATCCTAAATCTTATGAGGCTATATTTGTGGGTTATTCTAGTACTAGTAAGGCTTATAGAGTCTTCAATAGGTCATCATTGACCATTGAGGAATCTATACATGTTAAGTTTGAGGAATCTAACTTGTGTGTTAAGAATGTTGTAGACATAGATGCTTTGCATGAAGGCTTGGAGAAAATGACCTTGGAGGATACACCTACTATGGGAGACAAGCCAAAGGATGATGAAGGAAGTGAAGCTAAAATACAAGAGGCTCAAGGAAATGAAGATCAAACAAATGGAGAAGAGCCCACTCAACAACTTCCAAAGGATTGGAGATACAATCCACATCATCCCAAGGACCTCGTCATAGGTGATGTATCAAAAGGGGTAACAACTCGCTCTAAACTTCATGACTATTGTGGACATTATGCATTTATTTCTCATGTTGAACCCAAGAACGTCCTCGAAGCCGAGGCTGATTCATATTGGTTGCTAGCTATGCAAGAGGAACTCAATCAATTTGAGCGCAACCAAGTTTGGCACCTTGTTCCTAGGCCCCACGATAGACCAACAATTGGTACTAAGTGGATCTTTAAGAACAAGTTGGATGAATCGGGTAACGTTGTTAGGAATAAAGCTAGGTTAGTTGCCCAAGGTTACACTCAAATCGAAGGAATCGATTTTGAAGAAACCTTTGCACCCGTAGCACGGCTTGAAGCCATACGGATGACACTAGCATTTGCCTCATATAAAGATTTTAAATTGTTTCAAATGGATGTTAAAAGTGCTTTTCTAAATGGTTTTATTGAAGAGGAAGTGTATGTTGAACAACCCCTGGGTTTGTTGATCCTACACATCCGGATTTTGTTTTAAATTAGATAAAGCTCTTTATGGTTTAAAACAAGCCCCTAGGGCTTGGTATGAAAGACTTTCTTCATTTTTGATTTCAAATGGTTTTAAGAAAGGTAAAATTGACACAACCTTGTTTACAAAACATGTAGAAAATGATATTCTTATTGTGCAAATTTATGTAGATGATATTATTTTGGTTCTACTAATGAATCTCTTTGCCAAGCTTTTGAGTCATGCATGAAGGATGAATTCGAAATGTCTATGATGGGGGAGCTCAACTATTTCCTTGGACTCCAAATCAAGCAAAAGAAGGATGGGATCTTCATAAATCAAGCCAAGTACACAAAGGAACTAATCAAAAGATTCGGGCTTGAAGAATCTAAAGTAAGCAAAACTCCCATGGCAACAACTACAAAGCTTGACAAGGATGAACAAGGTAAATGTGTAGACATTAAATTATATCGTAGCATGATAGGTAGCTTGCTTTATTTGACGGCTAGTAGGCCGGATATTATGTTTTCCGTTTGTCTTTGTGCACGTTTTCAATCTTGTCCTAAAGAATCTCACATAATTGCGGTTAAACGCATAATTAGATACCTTAAGGGCACTATTGAAATGGGTTTTGTGGTATCCGAAAACCGGCCAATTTTCAATGACGAGTTTTCGGATGCCGACTATGCGGGTTGTAGGGTAGATAGGAAGAGCACAAGTGGAACATGTCAATTCTTAGGTAATTGTCTTGTATCTTGGTCTTCCAAAAAGCAAAATTCGGTAGCCCTTTCAACCGCCGAGGCGGAGTATGTTGCAGCCGGAGCTTGTTGTGCACAAGTTCTTTGGATGAAACATACTCTCCTTGACTATGATTTACACTTTGATCATGTTAAAATATTTTGTGATAATACTAGTACTATTCACATGACAAAGAATGCAAATCAATATAGTAAACCAAACACATGACATTAGGTATCACTTTCTTAGAGATCATTATGAGAAAGGTGATATTGATATTGATTATGTTTCTACCGATTTTCAACTTGCCGATATTTTTACTAAACCTCTAGATTATGCTAGATTTTCATTTATTTGTGGTGAGTTGAATGTTTGCATGATAGATTCTTAAAAATTTCTATTTTGGTGTTTTGTTTGTTTGATTTTAACCCTTTTTGATGTATGACAAAAAGGGGGAGAAAAAGAAATAAGTTTGCTTATAGTTTGAGTTTTGTTTATTTACTTGAGTTTTGGGAGAAAAAGATTAAAAGTATAAGTTTAATTGGTATATAAGATTAAGTTTGATTTCAATTGGTATTTAAGTTTTGACAAAAATATTGTGTTTTCAATGCTTCATGTATCTCACTCATGGTTATTTTTTTACATAGCATTGTTTGAGGGGGAGCTTTCCAAGCTCTTCTTCCTTTATTTGTTTAAATAACTTATATGTTTTGTCATCATCAAAAAGGGAGAGATTGTTGGCCCAAGGTTACAATCACCCGTCTTTAGTGTGTTTTGATGATTACAAAACATATTAGTTATTTGTACTAATATTATTTGTTGTTTAAGTGTGTTTCAGGTTTTCTATCTTGCATAGGCGTTTTCGTCCCTAAAGAAAGGTGACTTGGACTCAAGATAACTCAAATTGGGCTCAAGATGCAAAATTGAAGATCAAGTGGAGAAAGCCCCTCTTGAAGCCTTGAAGTCCTTAGAACTGTGTAAGAATAGAATGTTAAAGTTTGAATATATGACATTTGGCTCTAGGATACACACACACACAATTTTCCTTTACAAAACTCTATGCTTTAAAAATATTTGTTTCTAAGTTTTATGCCTAAGTTTATATATACATGTATCCAAACTTATTACAAATTGAATATCTTGTTTAAAACATGTGTATAGACTATTTTTGCATAATACTTAGTTATAAGTATCTTAAAATATTTTTTCAAAAATTTTCCAACTCAAAATCAGCCTGTTTTCCTTATTTCAGGTTTACCGGCCGACCGTCCGATCGACCGGCGCCTGTGTCAGGACGTGCACGTTTGTGCACGTCTGTCGGTCGACCGGCCCGGTCGACCGACTGTAAGCAGGCCACTCTCGGTTTGTTTCGGTCGACCGCCCGGTCGACCGGTATAAGGAAACTGTGTTTCCTCAAAGAAGACGGTCGACCGGACGGTCGACCGGAGCGCCAACGGCTCTTTGACAACTAGGCCAACGGTCGACCGGCCGGTCGACCGTTACGCCTGCAAGAGCCCAAACGGCTCTTTCCTCTTTGGGCAAGTCTGAAAAACTGTTTCTTTTTCTTCTTTAACAGAGTTTTAGAAAGTTGTTGGAGGCCTTTTGCAGGTCAAATTAGGTGAAAAGAAAAGAGTTTTAACCTATTCTCTCCCTATAAATAGAGGGCAATAGGTCTTTGTTATTCACTTAGAAAAATCCTTAAGTTTTCATTATTTTCAAAGAGAAAAAGAAAAATTGTTTTAAAGCTTTCAATTCCAATCTTTTGAGCTAGTTTTTTTTTAGTTGTGTTTGATTGCTAATATCACTCTACAACTGAAGTTTTCTCACCACACTTCATAGAGCCAAAAATCCATTACTCATACTATAGTGAAGTTGTAAAAAGAGAGAGAATTGTAAAAGTGTTTGAGAAAGAGTTTAGTGATCGTGTTGTGATCACTCTTGTTCTTGTGATTCTTGTTCTTGTGGAGACAACTCCTAGGTGGAGTTCTTTGTAAGTTGTGAAGCTAAGGGCTTGGGGTCTTCGGTAGACCAAACTTGTACGGCATCCTCGGTGGATAGTGGAAACCCTTCACGGAGGTGATGGCGGGGACTAGAGCGGTGGCTCGAACCTCGAAACAAATCATTCGTGTTTGCGATTTCCTTGCGTCATCTTGCTTTACTTTTCTCTTGCTTTATATTGTCTTCAATTATTTGCTTGAGAACTAACTCTTTACTTGTGCAATCTTCTCTTGTTTATTTTACTTGTGTTGTGATTGTGTGTACTTCATCATAGCATTTCATCCATCTCTTGATCGATCATATCTCATACAACACGGTTGCATTGCGCACCTCTAACCCATTTTAAGGGGAATTGGGAGGAAGGAGTTCAGAACCTCTCACGGGGTATTCGGCTCTTAGTCGTGTTTTGAGAGATCGTTGCATCGCTCATTCAATTTAGTTTAAAAAGATCATTAGATTAGCAATTACACCTATTCACCTCCCTCTAGGTGTATTTCACTTAGAAGTTCAAACTTTAAATTTAGAACTTGCTCAAAATTTTGAATTTTTTTTGGAAAAACATGATCTTTTGAAAAAGAATAATCTTGAACTAAAAGATGAATTAAAGGATTTGTGTTCAAATTTTGAATTGATTTTGCAAGAGAAGGAAGAGATTGCTAGTGAACGTGACTCACTTAAATCTCAACTTGACCTTGCCCAAAAGGAGAATGATTTTTTGAAAAGCAAAAATGATTGTGATGATGTTGTGAAAAACAATGAGGTTTTATCTTCAAAATTGGATTTTATTTTAAAAGATAACCTTTCTTTGAAAAATGAAATTGATTTCATTACTAAAGAATTGGATTTAGTTTTAAAGAAAAATGAATCTTTAAAAATTGATATAGACTCTCTGTTTGCCATGATAGTATAGATTCTTCATCTAGCACTCCTATTGCATGCTCCACTTTATCTTCAAGTATTGAAAATGATATAAATGATTTAAAGAAAAGTGTTGATTGTTTGGGCTTCACTTTGAGCCAATGTGCTTTGAACCATTCACGCTTGGAATCCATGTTTCGCAAGAAACAAGTTCCATCTTTGCATGCACACCATACACGGCATACATATGCTTCCTACGGTCACCACCATCACATGTATGCTCATGTGTACACTTGTACACATTGTGGTCGTAAGGACCACCATGCTAGATTTACTATAATCGTATACATGTTGAAAATTTAGCAAATAATTTTGTTTGGGTTAGGAAAGATACTAACCCTTATGGACCCAAAAGAAAATGGGTACCAAAGACCACCCCTATGATATTTGATGTAGGTGTGGGCTCTCGCATCACGTGAGAGTGGCGGTACCTTGAAATGAATGCGTTCCGTGCTTAAAGAAAACAATTTGGATGCATCACTTTCAAGGGATGGTTTGGTGGGAAGACCACCTTGGTTTGGAAAACTAGAGAGGTGCCTTCATCGGTTTTGGTATCAATCTCTAACTCCTGTTTATATATTTGCATGCTTTTTATGTCTTTGATTTATAGCATGTCATATTTTATTGTTCATTATGCCTATGCCATATTTATTAGAATAGTGATATACATATTTAGTTATTTGAGACACCCATGTTTAAAATGGACTTATCTTTGTGTTCTCACTTTGTTTTAAACTAATATGTATGCCCTAGATCTAATGCATATGCGTCTACATAATGATTATATGGATGTTTATGATTTTTGTTTTGATGCCTCATGTTTTTGAGTAGTATGTCAAATATCATGATTATTAGACCATTGACATGCATGTATAGCCTTTGAGATCACCCATGTTTATATGGATCATTTGTTGTGTTCTCACCATTTGTTTAACTATTATGCTCATCATAGTTCTAATAACATGTGGATTTACATAATGATCGTTTTATGTTTGTAATGATGATTTATGTCCCGTTTTATGCTATATGATTTGATTACTTGTTTAGATGTTAGTTTTTCATTAAACTAAGATATATACTTGTACATATTATGGGCCACAAATAGATCATTATATGTTGTACTTGAACGCTCTTTTGTACCCATTAGATGTGCTAGTATAGTTTAGTTTTGATGATTGACACATTCTAACTTGTATTCCCCATTTTGGCTATAATCTTGTGTTTTCACCTCATGTAAACGTCTATTTTACCAAACTTTAAGATATACATATATACCCCTTGAGTCATTTGCTTTTCATGCAAATCTTTATATATATAGACTCAATTGTGTTTAGGGATATGTACGTATACTTTTTGTGTTGACAAAACATACATATGCCTTGAAGTATAATTTGTTTTATTGAAAAATTTTAGATTTTCATGTTTCATATTTAAAGGAATTTAAATTGAGCTTAATTGAATATTTTCATGACGATATATGTCACATAACACTTGTACACTCACCTTATTAGTTTTCTCATGACTTTGTTTTCATGAGTACAATATGTGCTATATATAGATTTTGAGTATTTTAGTGTCATGTGATTTACATGTGTTTCATGAAAAATAATTTTATTTTTATTCCTTGCTTGAAGGATTTCGTACTAGTTTTCAACTTTATCCATAACTAGTTCGTGTTCTTCACTTTGGTAGAGTTTTTTCAAACAAACTATATTTTCAAATCTATTTTTGAAAACCCTACCTTAAAAGGGCGGTTGGATGGGCGATCATGCTCATGTATGCTTTATAGTGAAAATCATTTTAAACTTGAACATGAAATGGGTGGTAGGTTATATGAGATATACATTTGATATTATTGTTGTTTCAATGGTATCATTGGATTCTTTCAATTGGTTTCAATATTGACATTTTTGTATACTCATATATTTTTTTGTATACGTATGCTTGCACTTCAAAGAGTATCAATTTCAATTGGTATCTAATTTTTCATACATATATATGTTTTTATTTGTGCTTACTATATTCATATATCTTAGAGCACAAATTTTGATCATGATAAAGCTTGTTTATAATGACTATCTTGTTTCAATTGACTAGTTCAATTGGTATCCATATACAAGATTATTCATTGTTTCATTTGGTATTTCATACAGGGGGAGAAAACTTGTATTTCATCTTTCAATTGGTATTTGATTTCCACTCCCATACTTTATGATTGAAAATTTCAATTTGGTATCATATGTTCAAAATGAAAAATATTTACAATTGGTATCAAAAATTTTGTTTAGAAATTCAAAAATTTGTTGTTTAATTTCAATTGGTATCAAGATTGTTTTCTTACAACTGGTATGTTATTTGTTTACTTATCAATTGGTATCAAGATTTTTGTTTTCAATGATAATGAATGTTTAATTGAGATTTGTTACTATGCCTCGTTACCTTTATTTCAATTGGTATCATTTGATATAGGCATTCTTTAAAATGTTTTTATACTCATTTCAATTGATATCATTTATGCACTTCATTGACATTTTTTTATTGGTATCATGTTTTATGTCACCCCTTTATTGATTCTTTGTTTTGAACAAAAAGGGAGAGAACATTTTGTTGTTACTTTTACCCCTTTGTTGATGATTGACAAAAAGGGGGAGAAGTATTTGAGTTTATATGCATGTTTTATATGCATGTTTGGTTTTATTTATTAGTTTATCGTTTAATTGGTATCAAAAGCATTTCATTGCTATTAAGAGCATGTTTTTATTGGTATCAAGAGCACGTTTTATGCATGATGCATTTCATATGTTTGGTATCAAGAGCATGTTTTTATGTTTGGTATCTTATTTTATGCATATCTATGCATACATGTTTATGAGCTTTCATTGTATATTTATTGCTTATTTGTTATGCATGAGTTAGGGGGAGCTTCTTTGAAGCTTAACTTTAATCCATGTATATATAACTCTATGAGTTTTGTCATCATAAAAAGGGGGAGATTGTTGGCCCAAAGCCTTCCACTCTAGTTTTGATGATGATTAACTCATGTAGTTATGTGTACTAATAATCTTGTGATTTTAGTTTTAGATTATTAATCAAGATGTTAGTAGGTGATTAGCTTCAACAAAGATGGTTTGGAAGCTTTCACATAGTGATTCAAGAGCCCGAGCGACAAGATCATATATAGCACTCATTGGAGTCAAGCTCGGTGGATCACGAAGTTTTGGATCGAGTCGGCTTGGAGACGGCGCTCTACAAGAAGACCACGGTACCTAGTTTAGTTTGAGTTTTAGATCCATTTGTAATGATTAGAATAGTATGATATGCTCAAGTTCACAACACACACGTTTCATGTTTTGAATATTGGTTTTCAGTTTTTTCCGTTTTTGGTTTAACGATCTTGGTTTCATGAATAGATAGATCAAAACAAATTTAAATGGTTTTATGTATAGTAGATTCATTCTATATACATGCATGCTTAACTTCCTAGACAAACTTAGTTTTGACTTACTTATTCATGTGTTTTATGTTTTGGCATTTTTAACAAAAACATATTTGGAATTAAAGTCAAAAACATTGATATATATATGTTCTTGTATATTGGATTTCCATCCATATGCAACATGCTTCAATGTGTTTAAGTATCATGTTTTTGTATTTAAATGAGTTTTGGAAAAATCGGATTTTCTTTTGAAAAATCCAAGTTTGGAAAAATACAGGTTTTGATTTTGATAAAATTTGTAAGACACAAAAATAGTTCAAAACGTTTGATTTTTGAGTTGAAATTTTATCACATGTTTATATATCAATGTAAAATGAGAAAACTATTTTTGTGGATTTTTAGAGATTTTATGGGAATTTTTAAGACTTTAAAAATCCAGTTTTTCAGTCCCAGATTTTGGCTGCCAGGCTCTGGCGGTCGACCGTAACGGTCGACTGGACCAGGAGCCGATCGACCGTAGTGGTCGACCGGACGTGCACAAGATTGTGCACGTAGCCGTGTCAGTCGGCCGGTCGACCGACCGGTCGACCGACTGTGAGCAACCACTCTCTGGTTGCTCCCGGTCGACCGAGCGGTCGACCGGACAGAGAGTGTTGCTCTCTGTTTCTGGGGCCGGTCGACCGGGCGGTCGATCGGTAGCTGCCAACGGTCAAAAATCGACCGTTGGCCGGTCGACCGTCCGGTCGACCAGTAGGCCATTTCTGGCAGTTTTAGCTGGCCAACGGCTATATTTTTCTAAGGGCTATAAATACCCCATAGTGGCCAGTTTTCTCTAAGAATTTTTGTGCTAATATTTTCATACTCTCCAGTGTTTTCACAGCAATCAAAAGAAGTTTTTGGGCTTAAATCTTTACAATCTATTTGGTGTTTTTCTAGGGTTTGGAAAATCAAAGAAAAATACTTTTAGGAAAAGAGTTTTTTATTCAACTTCTATATCTTGATTTCAGTTTTCCCAAGGATTTTCTTTGAGTATTTGTTTTCATTCCTTTGGTTTTCTCCACACTCATCTACTATCCTATTCTATAGAATCTTTGTGTTTGTGAGAAAAAAGAGATTGGTTTGTGATCTTTTGATCACCAAGTTGTAAACCCTATTTTTGCTTGGCTTTGTGCCTTTCCCTCATTGTGTTGAGGAGGTTGTGTAAGTGGGTTGCATCCCTCAAGTTGTGAGGTGATCCTTGTATAGATTTGTGCTTATCCCTCAAGTTGTGAGGTGATTGTTTTGGTTGGCTTGGTGCTTTACCTCTAGTGAGAGGTTGTGGTTGTAAAGAGAGGAGTTGGGTACTCCTAGTTATTGTATTGCCCCAAATCCTCGGTGGAGGTTCCTGATTGTTATACATATTTTCATATTTTACAACTTCCATACCATGCATATTGTATATAAAAATGTGATTTTTAATCCTTTTTCTCTCTATTTTTGCAGGTCCACAACTTAAAAGAGAAAAAGCCCTGTGATCCAATTTTGCATATTTTACCATATCATTCCCATGCATTTTTGCAAATAAAAATATGATTTTTACTCATCTTCTCTATATTTTTGCAGGTCCACACTCAAATGGAGAAAAGGCCCAAAAATCTCTTTAATTAGCAATAATTAAAAGAGATTAATTCAAAGCCCAAAAGAGCCCAAGATTTGAATCTAGAATCAAGAGAGATCCTCGCGCCAACTCAATCTTCCAGAAGGCCACGTGGATAACAACCTCGTAACAAACTTGTAACAAAAATCTGGTATTCAACTGCCTTGATTTTGCCGCCAAATCCGGGATTTTGCCGCAAATTTCGGCAGTTACAAGGTGTTGGAGCCGGATTTCTCTCCAACAACCAGGGCTCTAGATCCTTCTCTCTGAGGTTATAAATACAGGACCAGGGCTTGCGCAACAGAGTGTGGAAGAGAGATTGAGATTAGAGATTAGATGCTTGTATTTTTGTAGATTTTTGTAGTGCTCTAGATCTTCTTCCTCCCTAGAAATTCTGCAAAAGAGAGTTGTAAGAGAGAGAAAGCTTGTGTACACCAAGGAGTGACAACTTGTGAAGCAAGAATTCATCCATTCTCTTTTCTCTACTTGAGCATTTTCTAGTATACTTGCTTCTTTAATTCTAGCTTTACTTTACTTGCACTTTTATTCATGCTTGCTTTTCTTTTATTGTAATGGCTAGTAGCTAATTCTTCCTTCTCATGTCTAGCTAACAACTTACCTTGCTAACTACTAACTCATGGGTGATTGCTATCTTTAATCCTGCAAGTTGTATGGCCTTCTCTTCTCCGATGGGTTACTTTCATGCTTGGCTAGTATCTTGTTGTAATTCTCTATATGATTCATGTGTGCCTCATTTAGAGCCTTGTCTAGAACAAGTGCCGTGATGGAACTGGAGATGGATCACCAATATGCTA